>CAIGRL010043081.1:0-10910 GCA_903798325.1 Fraxinus xanthoxyloides
TATCTATTGTAAAAAAAAAGTTCCCGATGGATTCAGCACAAGCGGCCGCGAGGGTTGGTCCGCCCTCGAGTGTGGAGAAAACCGAAATGGTGAAGAAGAGGCTGACGAAAAGGACATAGGAATCTCTGAACATATAAATGGAGTTATGGACGATTGTTATCCTATTGTTGTGGGCCTTCAATAGGATTCTAAATAGGCTTTCTTTGGTGTTTTGAATTGACATAAAGGAGCAGGAACTGCAGAATTTGCAGTAAAGAATTTAAACGGGAACCATATGAACAAAGTGGCAAAGAAAAACCAAGAAGATGAGATGAATGAGACGTATGTCACCTTGCACTACTTGCTTAATCCAAGGGTAGAGAAGAGAATGAGGCAACTTGAGAGGGTGCTAACTTCATACAAAGAAGATATTCAAATTTTGAATCTTTGGGACAATTAATTTAGCCCCTGTTCGATGGCCTATAAAGAGAAATTAAGGAAAAATAATGTTTTGAATGATTATTTTTTGAACAATGTGTGATTAAAAAGGAGATTTTTTTGGATTTACGTGCAAAATAATATATTGTTTGAATGTGTGGTTAAAAATAGATTATTTTGATTTTAAACAAGGGTTGAAGGGGAAGGGATGTCATGGCTCCCACCCATGCTCACCAACTCGCTCTACTTACTACTAACCCACAACTAATGCATTTTAGAATAGTCTGTAGCCTACTCTATAGATTGTTAGCCTTAGTGCAAAACATAATTTCCCTCCCTTCTATATCTGCTTCTCTCTATCCTTAAATCTAAATTTGAACTCTTCTTCTCTGAATCTGTCCTCCACTTTCTCTCTTTCTTCTTCATCTTTACTATTAGTTTCGCTGTAATTGATCTTCATAATATATTGGGTACTGATTTCCTTTCAAGTTTTATGATCCATTCTTAATTAAGGAAGGAAAAAGGGGTAGAAGATTGTTATTCTTGCTGCAAAACTTAATTTTCCCCCCATTTTTCTTTATCTGCTTTTCTCTATCGCTAAATCTGAATATGCATTCTTCTTCTCTTCCTTCTCTGAATCTATCCTCCACTTTCTCTCTTTCTTCTTCCTCTTTACTGTTAGTTTCGTTGTAATTGATCTTCATAATTTATTGATGCCAATTTCCTTTCAAGTTTATGATCCATTCTTATCAATTAATTGAGTTTGGGTGTAAAGTTTAAGTCCAACCATTAAACCCATCCTGATGAGGGCATCTAGTTTATTATTTTGGGCTTTATTAATTAATTGGGTTTGCATTTATGGGCTTGATCCAAGCCCATAACTTTTGGGTGATATTTGTATAAGTTGGCGTGTATTGTAAGGGAAATGGGGCAGACTAGGCCCCTGTTTGTTGCACATTTTGAGTCCAAGAATGCATTTCTTTGTTTGATGTGATGAGGAATATGTGGTTGAGAAAGAGAAAAGTTTATTGATGTGATGAAAAATATTATTTTATTGAAAAATATGTAGTTGAAAATGAGTAAAAGAATGAGAATAAAAAAATAATGTGGCTCACACAAGACATAATATAAAACTTACTAATTTTTAATTTATTGGATCACTTAAAACTACTTCCAATTTTACTAAAGAATTTGTAAGATTAAATATTTTGGGCTTTATTAATTAATTGGGTTTGCATTTATGGGCTTGATCCAAGCCCATAACTTTTGGGTGATATTTGTATAAGTTGGCGTGTATTGTAAGGGAAATGGGGCAGACTATGCTCCTGTTTGGTGCACATTTTGAGTCCAAGAATGCATTTCTTTGTTTGTTGTGATGAAGAATATGTGGTTGAGAAAGAGAAAAGTTTATTGATGTGATGAAAAATATTATTTTATTGAAAAATATGTAGTTGAAAATGAGTAGAAGAATGAGAATAAAAATAATAATGTGGCTCAAGCAGGGGCTATGATTGGAAATTAACAGGCTTTGCTATCCATGGTTGTCTTCTACCCTTTCCATTATTCTTCTTCCATTTCTTTTCCTGCCTCTTCCTCTTCTTTCCACATTCCTCCCACTTTATCCTCTTCTTCTCTATTATTACCTCTCTACTTCTTTTTCTGTTATATCTAATTCAGTATTAAAGCCACACATCATTTCCTCCATCAAATTAGTTACAAAATATATTCCAATCAAATCCTCTAAAAACACTAAAGGGACAAAACGCAGCCAACAACTCAGTCGCTACTCTAACTGTCGACAACCACCAACTTCCTCACGTCCCAATAACCAACCAGTAACCCAATTACTGAGCCCGTGTTATTAACCCACTAGCAGCTTCCATTGCCATCACTATTAACGGTGCTATGAAAATTCTGACCGGGTTCGTCTTTTCACTCTATTTTTCTCTTCAATTTGTTTATGTTGCCTTTACCCACCAGCAGATTCCATCGCCGTCACTATTAACGATGCTATGAAAATCCCAACCACCTTCGTCTTTTCACTCTATTTTTGGCTTCAGTTTGTTTATGTTGGTCTCATTTTGTGCTATATTTTTTTTTTACGTAGAAGTATAATTTTTTATTTTTTATTTTTAAAAAAGAGGAACAGAAAAGAAAAGTGTGAAAAAGTGAAAAGAATATATTCTCTAACATTATTTGCAGGTACCTCTTTTATTTTAGCTGGTGGACACAGCATTTCAGAAAACAAAAGAGGAGTTGCAGTTTTTATTTATCTTTAATTTATATTTTTATTGATTTAAAATTGTATCGATTAATTTCTCTATGCTGCTGTTATTTTAATATTTTACCCAAAACCAAGTGATTGAATCCTTGACTTGTTAAACCCTCACTTTTACCCAACTTATTTTACGTGATTAGATTTTTTACTAGTATTGACCCTCGTTTTGTTATTTTACATATATCATCAGTATTAGTTTGTCACATTTTGATTTACTTAATTCTAGACTTTTAATTTAAATGCACATGTTGCTATTTTTTGTTACTTCCACTCGTTGTTCATTGAGCTCTTAATTGCACGTCATTTAGCTGGTATTACATTGCATGCAATTGCGTAATGATCATCTTGTCACCTCTAGTTCTAGTACATTAACCATGGAACCATCCCAATTTAATGCACTCACTAGAAAATTAGCTCAATTTCCACTAACTAACAACATTTACAGACTCAATTAGAGACTGTCCAAATCAAGATGGTTGCTACTTATGAAAGAAGCAAAGACCTAGTTGCTAGGTTGGACAATTTTTGAACAAACCCCTTGTTGGAAAATTTGAAGCATCTATAATACGCAACATCGTCTTCAACAAGTTGGTCAACAACATTTTGACATGATCGAATGAATGTAGATCAATGTCTTAAGCGAGAACGAGGCAGGACTGTCACGATACTCATTCACCTCCTTGCCATGAAGAGCGTTACTTTAGAAATATCAACTTAGATCCTCCTATTTTCGATGGTTTTTTAGAACCCAAAGTTTTTACTCGATAGATTAGAGAAATGGATCGTTTCTTGGCATGGTATGGAGTCCTAGAGGATCTAAATTTGCCGGTCTGAAATTAACGGCACTGCCTCAACTCTTTTGGGAAAATATTGAGGATTTCATTAAAAGGTGATGTGCACCATATGTTGGAAGTTGGGAGCAAATAAAGCGCCGCCTTGAAGAATAGTATTTACCTAATCTTATAGGGACAATTTTAGACCAATGAAATGCCCTTACATAGGGAAATCGTCCATTGACTGACTATGTTACTCAATTTGATAAATATCAAATGCAGCGTCACTTCGTTGAGGATGAGGTTATGAATTTAAGTAGGTTTAGACAAGGCCTAAGAGATGATCTTAGGAGAGAACTTGTTCTTCGAGGTGTTACTACTCTTGATCATGCTTACTCTTTAATTCGAGATTATGATTTGGTTACTAAGACTCCATATGGAAAGCATGGTGACAGTCGTCCTTTTGTCTCATTTGTGCCACCTTCTCTTGTTAAGTCCCTCATAGGGCCTCCCCTATCTAATGTTCCTCCTGTGATGGAAAATAAGGGTAAAGCTCATGAAATTCCAAGAATTTCTTCCGACTTGCAGTGCTTCAATTGTAAAGGCTTTGGCTATATCTCATCTAGGTGCCATAGTCGAGCCTTAGTCATTAAAGAATGAAATGATGTCATAGATGAGCCATTAGAAAATCAAGTCTATGAGCCTAAGTTTAAAGAATTTGAGGATTTGGATCATAATGTGGATACCTTATTAGGTTGTATCTAAACCCTTCATGTGGATCGAGATTCATGAACCTTGTCCCCGACACCTCGCAGTTAAGTGTTGCACATTGTTCACCCAACGTAAAGATGTTGATTAGTGCGTTGTCATGCTATTTTTATGACATATCAAGATCAATGATAAGGGTTGTAAAATTATTATGGATAGTGGTAGCTGCATTAATGTGGTTTCTATGGCTACGGTGTCCCGTTTTGGATTAAAGCTAGTCCCACACATTCATCCTTATAGTGTTTCTTGGGTCGACACTTCTTCTATCACTGTGAATGAACGTTTTTTGTTGCCTATACATTTTCTTGAGTATAAGGATCATATATGATGTGACGTAAGTCATATAGATGTTGGACACATCATTCTTGGTTCACCTTGGTTGTTTGATTTGGATGTAACTATCAACGGTCAATAAAATTCACGTTCCTTTGTGTTTAATGGAAAGAAGGTTCACCTTTATCATTTACTGCCAAAACCTCTTAACTCAAAGAAGGCCAAGAAAATTATGGAATGGAAATGATTACATATGATTATCTGTACAGGATTTGAGCGCACACTAGGGAGCGATTCTGTTATGTTTCCAGTGGTTATCTTGAAAGTTCCGTCAAAATCTCCAATAGTGATCCCTGATGAGGTCTAGTCAGTTCTTAAAGAATTTCGAGATGCCTTTCCTGAGGACAGTCATGATCCATCGCCTTCTTTACGGAATATTCAACATGTTATAGATCTTGTCCTTAGATTGTCTCTCCCAAATTTACCTCATCATAGAATGAATCCTACTGAGCATGTTGAACTCCAAAGGCAAGTAGAGGAGCTCCTTCACAAAGGATTCATTTGTAAGAGTTTAAGTCCTTATGCGGTTCCCGCCCTTTTGACTCCTAAGAAAGATAGCTCTTGAAGGAAGTGTGTTGATGGTCGTGCCATCAATAAGATCACAATGAAATACCATTTTCCAATCCTCGAACTTGATAATACGTTGGATAGATGGTTGATGCCACAATATTTTCTAAGATTGATTTTAAGAGTGCGTATCACCAAATTAGTATCCGCCTAGATAATAAATGGAAGTCTGCCATTAAAATGAAGGATGGTCTTTATGAGTAGTTGGTCATACCTTTTGGACTAACCAATGCCTCGACTACCTTCATGAGGGTGATGACATAAGCTCTTCGACCATTCATGGGTAAATTTCTTGTTGTATAATTTGATAACATTCTCATGTAAAGTAAAACTAGAGAATAACATCAAGATTTCCCTACCCTTCGTGCAACAAACATATATGCTAAAGTGAAGAAATGTTCTTTCTTCACTGATAAAGTTGCCTTCCTAAGATTCATTGTTTCTACTACAGGATTGTCTACTGACCTTGCTAAGATTCAGGCCATTGTTGGTTCTATACACTATTTTTGAAGTTTTATGGCTTAGCTACCTTTTATTGTCATTTCATTAACGAGTTTAGTACGATCATGGCTCCTATCACAGAGTTGATGAAGACGAGAATTTCATTGAATGTAAGAAGCGACTAAAGCTTTTAAGTTGGTTAAAAAGCAAATGACAGAAGCTCATTTCATACGACTTCCTAGCTTCTCCAATGTTTTTCAGGTAGAGTGTGATGTCTTCGAGGTAGTAATAGATGGAGTCCTGGGCCAGGAATGCCACCATGTCACTTATTTCAGCGAGAAATTAAATGATGTCAAACACCAGTACTTGACCTATAATAAATTGTATGCAGTTGTACTGGCTTTATGCTATTGGCATCATTACTTATTACTCTAGGAATTTGTCCTTTATTTGGACCAGAGGCCCTTCGTCACTTTAATTCTCAAAAAAAGGTTGAATTTTAGGCATGGTCCCTGAATTGAATATTTGCAGGCATATTCTTTTGTTTTGAAACATAAGAAAAGCGTTGAAAACTAAGAAGCTGATGCTTTAAGCTGTCGTATCTCCCTCTTGTCTATCATGAGTGTCAATGTCTTAGGTTTTGAATAAGGAAAAATATGAGTTAGTCCATATTTTAAGGGCATTGTTCGTGCATTGACAAGTGGGCAAAATTGTATACTACTGATAGTTTCCAGATAGTTTCCATCTTGACGAGGGCTATCTTTTTAGGTCCAATAAATTGTGCATTCCTTGGATTTCAGTATGAGACTTTATAGTTTGGGAAAGTCATGTCGAAGGTGATAAAACCATCGAGGAGATTGAACGTCAATCTTATTGGCCTCATTTGAAGACGGATGTGACTAAGTTAGTAAGCACATGTAACACCTATCAGTTGGCCAAACAAACAAGGCAAATATTGGTCTCTACACGCCTCTTTCCATCCCTAATTGTCCTTGGCAAGATGTCAGTATGGATCTTGTGTTAAGACTCCCACGTACTCCAAAGAAACATGAATCTATTTTTATTATAGTGGATTGTTTCTCGAAAATGGCCCACTTTATTCCTTGTAGCAAGACTTCATATGTGTCTAAGGTCGCAAATTTGTACTTTAATGACATTGTTATGTTGTATAGCCTTCCTAAGACTATTGTCTCATATAGGGATGTTCGATTCACTAGCCACTTTTGGAGAACCTTGTGGCACATATTTGAAACTAAATTGAAACTCTCCACTGCATGTCACCCTTAGTCTGATGGTCATGCCGAAGTTGTTAATCGCAGTCTTGGTAATATATTAAGGTGTTTACTTCAGGAAAATCTTGGGAATTGGGATTTAATTCCCATCTACGGCCCAAATTGCATATTACAATTATGTGAATCGATCAATAGGCATGAGAGTCCTTTTGAAGTTGTTCATTGTTATAAACTTAGGAAACCTTTAAACATTATTCCTAGGGGTGGGCAAAACCTTACCGAACTCGCCAAAATCTTCCCAAACCGACCGATTTGGGTTGGTTTTTATTGTTTTTACACGGTTTGGGTGGGTGGTTGTGTAGGCGGGTGGGTTGAATCGAGTTATGGGTTAACTCATGAAAATCGAGTAAACCCGCCTAACCCAACTCGACTATATTTATGAACTTTACAAGTGTTATGATATTGTTTGGTCGTATAAAAATTCAACACAAACATTTTAATTGCCAAAAACATTTCTTGACTTCATATAATTTAATATCAATCTATCCATGTAACAATTCCAGGGCTTGAAGTACGAAAATAATTCAAATTTTTTGGTCATTGCAACTATAGAGACCTAATCTTATATAATTCATGAGTCAATTATAAATCCACCCGACCCGACACCCTTACTTTAATATCTTTGTTGACAAATTATCCCAAACCGACCAACCCAACCCAACCCAACTCGATCGATACTTGATTTGGTTGGTCTGTGTTTCAATCTTTACACATGTTGAGTTGGGTTAAATTATGATCAAACCGATCAAGTCGGGTTGGGTTTGGGTTGAGGCAAAAATTGATCCAACTCGACACATGCCCACCCCTAATTATTTCTGTCTCCACATGCTAGTGTGTCAGTGTTAGCTAGGGCATTTGTACAACATTTTCATGACTTGCATATTAAGATCAATAAACAACTTGAAACAAGTAATGCATCATATAAATGACACGTTGAATTTAATAATTGAGATTATGTTATGATTCAAATTAGATAGGAACGACATCATCTTAGATCCGCTTCCAATTTGCAAGCCCATAGTGCTACTCCGTTTAAAATTTTAAAGCGTGTTGGTTCAAATGCACATGTTATTGACTTTCCATCATATTTGGTTACCACTCTACTTTTAATGTTGAAAATTTAGTTGCTTACAAATGCTATTTTAATCCCTCCAAGGATCTTTTTCTACCTCCATCTATGGACCTTCAACCTAGATATGTTGTTATTCCTACTTCAATACCACATGTCACAGCACATAAAGATAACTTTGATGCTATTTTAGATAAACGGATTGTATTGACCAATGATGGAAAGATTCAACACTTCCTTGTTCGTTGGGCATACTGACCAGATTCTTACTAGACATAGATTCCTAGAGAGACACTTTGGTGGCTTGATCCAAATTTATTGGAGCTTTACAGGAGTTAGTAAGATCTTCCTTTGCCCAAGTCACCTTCCACCAATTTCGGGAAAGTTGACAGGGATACTAGATTCATACCACCACTTACACCTATTTATCGGCATAGGAAGAAGCTTGTCCAGCCACTTAGCATATGGTTAGGAGATTGATTGCAGTCTTTTGTGATTTGTCCACTTGACAGAGTTGAGTTTTTCTTCCACATCAGGAGAGTTAATGAGGACATCTATTTTATTATTTTGGGCTTTATTAATTAATTAAGTTTGTATTTATGGGCCTGACCCAAGCCCGTAATTTTGGGTGATATTTTGTATAAGTTGGCATGTATTGTAAGGGAGAGGGGGCAGACTATGATGGGGAATTAACTAGTTTTGTTGCCCATGGTTTTCTTCTCCACTCTTTGATATTATTCTTCTTCCCTTTCTTCTCATCCATCTTCCTCTTTCCATATTTATCTTGTTTCCTCCTTTTCTACTCTATTACTGCTTCTTTACTTCTTAGGCTACTGCATCACATTCTCATCATTAGTGGGTAAGCATCATTGAATTGTCCAGCACGATTAATAAGGTCGATTATAGATACAAATTGGGGCTTAGGGCTTGGAATGAATTGGGGACATTTGATTTCGATTTTGAGTTTAGGTAAATTGTTTGGATTTTTAAGGCACTTTTTGTTTCATACAAGGGAGAGATGTGTTTGGGTGTTTATACAGTTCATCAGCTGGCATCAAAGTTGGCGTTTGATTTAAATTCTGGATGGAGTTAAGTCCCTATTTGTCTACCATGTTATCAAACATTGTTTTCTACAGTAAACAATCTCCACTACACATTCACCTAATAAAATATTCTACACACAGACCAATAAAATTACTTTAAATTTCAACCACACATTCTCCAAAAAATACTATTCATTACATTATTCTTCTCCCAATAATGGGAGACAAACACACCCTAAGTACCACGTGTGAATTTCGTCATCTTCGTAGGCAAAAAGAGAAATAGAGTGTGCGTTTGTTGCACATTCTCATCCAATTTCTAGAATTAATGTGACTGTTGGTACAGTGAACCTACTGACAAAACTTGACAAATGTGATAGGTGTTGGAGGGGACAATTACCAAACTGCCCTCCTATGGATATTTGCTTCAGATCTGGACGACTTCCCTTTTCTCCAAAAATCGGAAAGAGACGACACCAACAAGAAAAAATCTTCCCTTTTCTGTTTGCATCCAGCACCGGCCTCGGAGAACAAGTCTGCTCCGCCGGAGTACCGGAAGAACTGACCCTGTCCTGCCCATCATCTTGCGGAGAAAACCTTCTCACTGTCGTACGCGACTCCGTCCTCGTCGCCAGAGTCGCCGCCGGCAGTCAGACCACTTCAAAGACACATATCACTGCCGCCTAATTAACATGAGCCTAGTTGTACGAAAACCCAACCATCTTTTATTTACATTTGCGTATACATTATTTGTTTTACCCTTCCTCTGCATCTTCATCTCAGCTCCGGTTTAGGGCTCTTCGGTGTCTGCTTCTACGTCACGATTTCTTCCAGCATTCCAGTTCATTTTCACTGTAAGTGTACATATATCTGTTTATCCTGTCAATTTCGTTCGGATTCGGGATATGAGTAGGTACAATTTGTCTTCAAGCAATGAAGTAAATTACTGCCTTATTATCGCAATTGTTTTGACGTCTTGTTTCGAGAGGTTGAGCAAAAATGAGTAGTGCACATTGTAAGTGTGAGCCAACATTTATATTTTCTGAAGTGGTTTTTGGAATTGGCTGTCAATTGCCTTTGTGTTTCCAATTCCTCACACAATTGATCAAATATGTGGAAACTAATTCACCACCACGATCTGTTCATAATATCTCAATTGCATGTCCATTTTGCTTTTCAATAGAAATCCAAGACTTGTTCAATATTGGTAGACACTCTAGTTTTTCTTAAAAAGAAAGAGGGCAGTCTTCTACTCATCAACAAAGACAATTGATTACTCTACGATTTCTGCTTGCGTTTTGCCTATTGTAATCATGCCCCTGATGAGATTCTCTCTTGTAATGCATGTGCTCGAAGGAAAACAGTCGTTGCTTGATCACATGAATTTTATTGATAACGCTAACAATCAGCTTACTAGTCTATCTGTTGGTCTGGTATGGTAGAAGTTTGCTGCAGGAGGGTTGTAAGGAATATACCAAGCTATGTTGTCTAAAGGAACTTGATGTTTTGAAACGTGACTTCTGAGTTTTATTCAATCTATTTAGAAATTGGAATGTCTCAGGAGTTTGATAAGAGTTTGCTATGATATCGTACGATCAGAAAAGTGTCGAAGAAATCGCTTAGCTGATTCCTCATCCACTGGATATGCAAAAGCATTAGAGGCATGTTTAGATGTACAACTACAATAGGAAATCGGGATTATTAGCTGTATTTGTGTAAGAATTAATCTAATTGTACAATGAATTTGCACAAGTAGTTGACAAATAGTGAAGTGTAAAGATTTTATCGTTGATTTCAAAAACAACTTTTACGACGTGATGTTTGTCAATTCCCACATTGTCAAATTATTTCACTTGAATATGGAATCATTCTCCACTTGGCTTGAAATTCCATGGTTATTTTTCCTACACTTTGTCCTTGCTCATTTTC
>CAIGRL010043117.1:0-17778 GCA_903798325.1 Fraxinus xanthoxyloides
TACCCCTAAGAGACTGCAAAGACTAAGTCAGTAATTTAACAAGCAAGTGCAGACAAATTAAAAGGGAAGATAAGTAACATGTTTACACATCAATATGCATAACAGGACAAGACTGTCCAAAGTTATTTCTTAACCATACAGAACTAACATGAAATGTAGTTTTCCAGATAATTAAAATTGTTACTGTTACATAATTTGCAAGAAACTCAATAATCTATCAGTAAAAATAATTTTTTCATTTAGTTCATCAAGTTTTAAACCACATATTTTTCATTTGTACTTAAAAGGAGGGCTTGCCTCAAACACGAAATGGCTACACAACAGATTAGGTCATGCTTTGAAGGTCTTCGTTTTCTTCAATAAATGTTGCTATATACTCCTAAAAGCACACGTTCATTGGAGGAGGAAGAGGAAAAAATGTACCACCAAAACAAATTTACGCCTGTGGAGAATATAGATAGTACATGGTGATACAACTATAGAACAGAAATTTGTCTATCAGTAACCTTGATAAGATTCTATATTGGCCAAAGTGACCTGACTATCATGTGTCCCCTAGTTTAGGTGCATTCTCAACTCAAAGCCTCGTGTCACAAGCAGAGCATGATTTTCGAATGTTTCTGAAGGTCTGTAATGCTAAAATTCAAATGTGCACGATTTCTGTAGAGTTCTCGAGCTATATTTGTCAAATGTAGGAAGATATTGCTCTTGTAAAGGTCTGAAGGATAATCAATTCCAAAGATAGAAGTATTCCATTGGTTTATGCCCCCACGAGTCCAGCAACATGTAGTTTCAATAAGACCCCAACTTTAGATGAGATATAGATCTCTTCGCATAGTAATTAGCAATCCGGCCAGCTTCTGTGGATTATTTCTTTATTTTTAACATTTCCATGGACATATACTTTCCGGTCCATAACCTGTAGTGCATACAGAACTATAAGTATGTTATTCTAGTAGCATTCACAGAGGATGAGATAGACCTTCTCCATACCAGTGATATGGGAGGAAATCCAACATGAAGGTGAGCCCTGGAGAACCCCTTCGTACTAAATAGACACTTGTATCCACTGACATCCGAATATTCGCTACGAAACGAACAAAAAAAAGAGTAGAAATTTAAATGCAGAAAATGGGTGATCAATATACGAGAGAATAAAAATTCAGAGTAAGATTCAATCAATAAAAGAAAGATGAGAAAATGGATTCCACATTTATTATAATGATGCAAAGGCATTGATTAGCTAGTGACACTGGAGGCGCGTAAACAAACTGTATACTTTTAGAAGAGGTAGAAAAAGAGAGGAGAATAGAATAGGGTAGGAAAAGAAAGAGGAGAAATAGGAAAGCGATGAGACACAGAGGAAATCAGTTTGTATTCAATATCAATAGTCCAAGTGTAAGAGACATAACCTCTTTAAATAGGGGTGAACATAACCTAATTAAGGTAGAAACCATGATTAGGAAATAAACATATAATTGTCTAAAATACAAAATTCCAAAAACTTGAAATAAAATGACTCCAAACTTGGCAACATTTTAAATATCTCCATCAGCTAGTCCAAATTTCCTTCCCCGTTCAATTAAAAAAAATGCTTAAGTAGTGATGATGGGAATCCTAGAAAATATATTTTGGAAGACTTTCTAAATTGGACATGTAATTAGGGTTTCAGATCTCTAGTATTTTAATAGATTATCTGTTATTTGATTAGATATTTCTTATCTTAATTTGATGGATTCTCCAGCATTTGATTAGATTCTCTATGATTTATCCTACTTAGAATAGGTTTTATGAAACCCTATATAAAGGGGTTTATGTACGTAATTCTCACAACTTTGATATATGAAATAAAGATACTTCCTCTCTCCTGAATTCTCTTTCTGTCATTCTAATTCCTCCTCTTTCTATCTCCCTCGTATCTCCTCCTTTTTTTCCCCTTTTCCGCTTCTCTTATAATTCTACTATTTGGTTCAATAGCATCCCACGTCTTCAAAATTTATTGAAAAAACCAGTTGAATTATGAAGCAGACCAGACACACATGTATGAAATCAACCAGTTTTAAACATGGTTGAGATGGCAGGATCATCCACGGTTCCCAAAAAGCCAAACTTTTTGCTCGACATACTCTATAAAAAAGAGTATATAAAATGAGAGACAATCACCTCAAAAGGTATGTGAAATTCCGATTTTGAAATTCTCCCAGAGGAATCCCTTCTTCTTTGGAATACCTATACAGCACAATAGTTAAATCATGAACTAAGGAAAGTGTTGAACATGTGTGATGGCAGAGGAAGAATGAGAAATTTTCTAATGTCAAGGGGTACTTGGCAAAAAGATGCAGGACAATACAAAATATAAGAATAAGAATTCTAACGAAAAGTGAACCAGAGAAAAATCTCCATTATTTTCAGTATCTCCATTTCATCAACAAAAGAGAAGTGTATCCAACAGAAATTCTAGATAAAGAAATGACAAAATCTTAGTACCCTAAATGAGAAAATGAAATAGCTCTAATAAAATCTTCATCAGTTTAAAGGACTAAAAATCTATCCAACACTTTCTACTTCAGCAGAACCCAGTTTCAAACTTTTGTAGCTTGACTTTAAAATCTATCCAACACTTTCTACTTCAGCAGAACCCAGTTTCAAACTTTTGTAGCTTGACTAAGACTATCTAGATATGTTAAGCCAAAACAATTTATTCACTATCAGTATACCTCCATGGATCATAATTTTCACAGAAGCGAGAGATTCCATTGATTGCCGAGAAGGTGTCAATATGAACCCACAATTCGTTTGAATTATTTCTCAAATGCCCTGCAAAAGTCATATCAAGTCCGCACAGAAAATTGCAATTAAGGAGCGTTTGTGATATTCATATATCTAATCATTAGCACTGAAGCACTAAAAATGACATTCTGGATCCTCTCTGTCTGTGTCTGAAAGAGAGAGGGAGAGGGAGAGAGGAAGGGAACTAAATAACTTGTAATGGCACACAAAATAATGAACAAAAGAAGCAAAATGGTACCCAATGATCAACACCACACCTGATTATATTATGATAGTACAAATATGTAAAATCTTAATATGGTATGAACTTTGGGTTGGGAGGGTAAATAGTTCATCTAGAAATTCAAAGCATGGTAGCAAGAGCAAATTATTTTTATAAGGCAGAGCCATAAAAATACAATATGTCCATAAAAATTATTAGAGAAATGAACTCAGTGAATTTTTTGAGTGGCCTTACTTTAAGAGTGAAATGAAAAAAAGACCTCTTATTTAAAAGGCCATTTCCTAACTTAATAGGAACAACGGATAAGGCTTTCTAGTCAAAGTTTTGTTTCACTTGTGTTTTCCATTGGATTTTCTGGATTTATCCCTCCATCAAAGCATTGAACAATTTAAAGACTTCAAACAAATGTAAAATGAGTACGGAGAGTGGCATGTGTGTGCGAGTGAGAGGTGGAAGAGATAGCTCACCTATATTATGCAAAGTCGTTAGGGCATAACCACTAGGATAGTTCTCATACGATGCCATGAACGTCAAGATCGTGCACCCTAGACTACATAATGTGATTTATGTATAAATGAGTAAAGTGATTAAACAATCAAAACAAAAATTGAATTCATTCACCTGATAAGGAATGACCCCAGCATGGCAATATTAAGATATTTCCAGAAACTTTTCTTGCGATTGTTGTAGCTGGAGAAAGTTATAACCATGACATCACAAGATGTCAGTGGCCATAGCAAACACAGAAGAAACTTGCCGTGGGGCTTTAAAATAAAAGAGGAAGAAAAGCATATTTTAACATTGTCTAAACAAAAAGCAAACGCCAGAATCATAGACAGGACTAATATTTTTTAAAACATTGTCAATTTCAACCAAGAAAAAATTGCTGCATTGACCACAGCATCTTTAATTGCTTTGAATTCATTTTAAATATAGAATTAATCTACCCAGAAAAATGTGATAAATAATAACAAATTATTACAAAAACTTGAAGCATTCATTACCACATTTCTAATAAACTTTTTAGGAACATAAATCCTTTTCTACATCTGTTCCTCACAACTAGTAATAGGCTCCTTTGTATGGAATTCGGTACCCATTATTTGTTTACTGCACGATTGCTATTACTCAACTCTTAGCTAAGCATATAACAATAGAAACAACAATCTTCAAAATCTCCATCACATTCAGTTGTAGACATGGACTATCAGAATAATCCCACATGTAGTAGGCAATCACTAACACATGAGCTTACATAATGTAGGAGAGAAATAATCTAGCTCTAGTTTCCACAATAAGAGATTACAAAACCACAGTGTGTCAATATCAGGTACTGTAAAATAATGTTTCCTATATCCACTGATCAATTCCAACATTCTAAGAGTAACTATCAATTCTCGAAGGGAAAAATAGCATCAAATAAAAATAAACACATTTGGAATAACGTAGAGATATTTATGTCAAACATTGATTAAGAAGAAATTGCATACATTCTGCTTGCAGCAATTGCAGCCGATAAATTGAAGATGGGAAGAGAACCAATAATAAAACGAAGTTCCTGCAGTAGAGAAAATTTTCACAACTAAAATGTATACTAAAAGTTGACATGAAATGAAATCACTAACTCTAGATTCTTAAGACAATACCTTGTGTGGAAGCTTTGAATAAAGTAAAATAAATGATAAAACTGGAAAGATGTAGACCAGAACCCTTCTGTCAAGTAGAATCCCTAGCTGCAAAAGAATATGCCACATCAAATTCAGCAGAACTAAAATCCAGCAAATCTAGGCATTTCATAAATGAAGTCTCTATATTTAGGATCCATTAGTTTCATTTCTAGTCACGAGTGTCTGCATTCCCATGTAATTAGTGGAGGAAAAAGAATTGAAGTACTGTAAAGTAGCAATTAAAGGTATGATGTCATTTTCACAACTGCTAATCCAAAACTAAACTAGAGTCTAAAAGAATGAACAAACATTAGCCAAATAAAAGGTCCATAATGGAACATCTTAACAAAACCAAAGGTTCAGTTTGCTACTAGAAACATAAAAGGGATCACGAAGTAGCAAATAATGAATTGACAAAGTAATTATCACATAATAAGAGAACTATTCCACAGCTAAAACTAAAGTCTAATACGAATGAAGAAATTGACAATCTACGTGAGAATTTGCTCGCATTGAATTTAAAAGAAAATATGAACCAAAGAATGAAGAAAAAAACTGGAAAAAGAAGAGAGGCCGGAAAAAGAAGAGAGGCCAGTAAAAGAGCAGCCCAGAAAAGGCAAGACTGTCTGAGGCTTATGCCTTGAGGTGTGTACCTCAACAAATCAAGGTTAAAAAAAATGTTCAAAGCATAATATTTGAGGCTCCTACTGAAAGATGCTCGTGAGGTACACCTCAAGGTATAAACCTTGAGTGCTTTTGAAAACATTGGTTCAGAGACTGAAAATATGCAAGTTCACGTCCCCATATTTGCTAGCCATCTAAAATAGAAAATAATTCTATGTGCGCAGACAATCAAACACGAAGTTTACAACAGCTTTACTACAATTCCAAAAGGCACGCTTAAGATGCATCCTTTCTAATATAAAAATTCAGGAATTAGCATTCTCACGAGAGAAATGTCGAGCTGCAAAAAATAAAATGCATCACAAGCAATAATGTGTAACTGGAAACAACATTTTCCAGTGGGCTCAGTAGCGTGACAGACAGTCTTTCCAATGAAGTCCTAAACTCACCATAAAAAGTGGATATGCAGCCAGCAAAGAACGAGGAAGTGCTGATGTGAAGTACCAATGAAAAGGATGGGACTGGAGAAAAGATATCAAGGAAGAACGAAGAAAATTTAAACAACAAAAAACTCAAAAGCATGTTTGGGAAGTGTTTATAAAAAGTTTAAAATTTAAATTATAAATAAATAGAAATGAGAGGTGGATAAGTGGGTACTACTTGTGGGTCTCTCGAAATGTGTTGATAAAAAGTGGTTTTGAGTGTACAAACAGTTTATAAACACTTCCCAAACATAGGCTTAATGAATAATAATAACAGATCTTTTAAGAAAGGACAAAAGTAGCAAACTCAGAAGCAGCTGGAGCCAAAACAAAGGAAACAAGGATTTTGTTTTGTGAACATAGAAGAGATTCATGCTGGTTTCTCATTACCTGGGACATCCCACAACAGTTACTGGAGAACTTCCATAACGTATTTTTATAACCATTTTGGCAAAGTGGGGGATAATTAAATAGTTGTTTTTGGAGCCCATTCCAGAGTTTTCTTTGAATTTGGAGTTTTTATGGGATCAGTGTGCATTAGTGATGATAAGATTGCACCCACATAACCACATGAGATTTCAAAATTCTCATACTCAGGTCAGTCAAGTGTGAATGTCAGAGATCGATTTCTTGCAGGATATATGACCAGCTAGTAAGTGTGGACATATGAGTTTAAGTGCCAATGGAACCACTTTTAGGCATAAAAACTCCCATCTAATTCTAGGTGCATTTGTATGGGCTCCAAGGCGACCTCTCATCCAGAGGGCATTCATTCATGGAGATGATGATGTTAAAGTGGGTAACAACTAGACGCGCGGGAAGCAAGTGCTAGGCATAACAAAGTGCATACAGTAACCGTACAGCCAGAGGTGCCTTTGCAAGTTAGGTACTGCCTAAAGGCTGGCTCAGTCAAGCAAAGGCCACCAGCAGAATCACGTGAACTGTTTAGAGCAAACAAGAAGTCATGTGATAATTGATATAAAGAGGGGAGATTGTGATACCCCCCAAGTGTGAGTATCCCACATTGGTTTCTTGTGGGAAACACGACCAGTTTATGAGTCTAGGTTTTAGAGCCTAAAGTGCAAGCACGTGATTCATTTTTGGTTTGCTGATCTCCAGCATGATCTAAGAGCATATGTGTGGGCTCTTATGCTACTACGCGCCCATAGGCCCCATGGCTCCAGGCATTACATATCCTTTCCTCACAACTAACCATTTCTTCCCCTGAGCCATGAACTACAGTCTAACTCCCATTTTGGGCAGGCAAGACCCGGAACTCACTAGCAAGGAGACTACAATGTTCCAACACTAATTCCATGTTTGTTCCTTGTGAATACAACCACCACATGGGAGTTGATTATACACAGGAAGACCATACTTGATTGCCAAGCCTTCAAGGAGATCTACGAACCAAAATATTAGAAGTAATTGCATACATTTTGTCAGTCTAGGATTTATCTGACATCTATTTCTAGGATCATACTTAATGTTGTCTGGTCCAAATTGCAAGGGGTAGTGTGGTTTCTATTTACATCATAGTCATACATGGCATAATAAGCCCTGTGCTTCTTTGTCTAATTGCCTGCCAGCAATTTACCACAAGATATGTTACAAAGAAAAGATTTGCTGAAGGATACACCCCATTCGGAACTCCGATTCAAAACAGAGTTGAACCAAAAAACTTCCAGTTCAGGCCACAACAGCTTCCTCCACATAACAGAATCCACGAACATGGTCAGGCCTACAATGCAAAATTAAAATACATGACATAATTTAACAAAATGATATCATTAATAAATACACTATACATTACGTGAAGTTATAGCATAGTTTAGATCACAAACCTACGCAAAGTAAAGCAGTTATAATACAGGACTTTAGTGCCTTCCAAAAGGAAATTGACCTAGACTGCAGTTAATTAAAAAAAAACATTTATAATGGGCACAGTTCACAATAACAAATAGAATATCAGACTACAGGAAAATGCTAACAGAAGAACACTGGGGAAGAAATAACATATGCTCATGAACAAGCCACTCACGAACACCACTCCCTTGACATGATGCCAACTAATAATTCATCTTTTCCAGTTTCATGGGGAACCTAAAGTTTTCTTTACCATTACAAATATGTGGAAATTGATTTTTTAAGAATTTGCTTCATTCTTTCCACACTGCTGCAAAATAATGCAGCTAATAAAGAAGATATATTATAATTCATTGAAGTACGAGACGCATGAAATTAAAAACAATGCACTTGGATATCTAAGGGCGACAATATATTAAGGACGCAAACAGAATATAAACCCATTAAATTCCGTTGCTTCGAAGGAGCTAGACAGCTCGAGACTGTGACAGCTGATAACAGGAACAACAAAATAATAATAGCATGATGAAAAGTACATTTCTGCCCATTTAATTGGTGGCTGTAGAGCATACCAGCAATAGCTCCAGACCCAAAGGAGAAATAAGTAACAGGATGTCACATCTGAAGATGACTGTAGCGAAAATCTAACCATTAGAAAACAGAAAAAAACCTTTTAGTGATTAGGAAATGATAAGCACTCTTAGATTTTCTAGCATGTGACGAGATCATTATTCTCTCAGTGCCTATTTTGTATCTTGAAAGTATCTCAATTATATAAGGTGCATTGACAGAACAGAAGGAATAAAGTGTTAAACCGAAATGCTTAACAAACAAAACTTAATAGTTGTGCAGTTTTTTCCTCATTTCTCTTTGCGTCCTCAATATCACTACCCAATTATTGAGCTAACAGAATAGTGGTGGATAGTTAACCTTCAAAAAGCTAGTATAGCCATGAACCTATACATGTCAAATAGTTAAGTTTGTTGATCCACAGAGATCAGCTGCAGATTTTGGTTGACATAAAGTTTGGACAGAGTAGGGTAGGTTGAAAAGTGCACTCAGTCAAAAGATAATGCCAGAGAACATGACATTCCGTTTAAGCAATGGTGGTCACCGATAAAGTAGGTCACTGCTCCATTATGAAGGTGAATCAGACACAAAATTTGCAGGAAATACAAATTAAAAAACAATAGTTCAATACAGAAATTGCAAGGTACTTTTCAAATATGTAACAGATGATACAAACTTTAACGCGTGAATGAAAACATACCAAACATTTTAATGCTGCATAAAAGCTTCCCTTAAACCAGAACCCATATGCCAAGTTAACTGCCAAAAGGAGAAATGAAGGAAACATGACAAACATATAATGTATTATCTACAGTTCAAGTCTGTTAACAAAAAGAATAAGCAATATCTACGTTCTATATAATTTCAAAAGAAAATTGTGAAATCAGAGAGGAGCAACTGATATTTAGGGGGGAAGAAAGGGACGTGAAATGGGCCACACGTCCACGTACAAGAATCTATTTTGAACACTGGATCAACCAGAGAGACATTTACAGTAAAGTAATATTAACAGAGCCCAGATTAAAAAGTTTCCATCATCTTACACAAAACATTTGCAAACATGATGCAACAGTTTGCAGATTCTTAACATATAATGGGCTTTCTCATTGATGGCTCCATCATTGTTCCTCCATCTATCGTGAGTTTTTCATCCCAATTTTCCCAAACTGAAATAGATCCCTTGAAGTTAAATTATATTCCCTACCAACAATTATGTGTTCAAGAAAAGGATAAAAAAGAAAATTATTTTGCTAATTCAAGCTGGTAATGAGAAAAAGTAACGCCACTACTCGAAAGGCATGCTACTTGTATTGGGGGCATCATGTGGTTCAGGTGTGAATACAGATAAATATGGTGTACGGTGGAAGAGTGGCTTTTTTCACAATCTCTCACCCTCTTTTGGAAACTTAGTGGTTACTCTATACCTTCCTTAAAGAACACAGGGAGATACGTAACTGAATTTTTTTTTCTCGGCCCATTACCCTCTCCTCTAGCAATTCAAGATTGTCAATTCAGCTCTTTTTTTTTTTTTTTCCAACAACACATTATCAGGCTGTTAAACTCTATTACTCTAACGTCCAATAAAATGCAAGAATCCATCTATCAAATCAAAAGGTATCACTATTAAATGTAAACCTGGTGTAACTATAATTACCTAAGCCAAACGCCAGTATGTTAGGAAGTGGCCGCGTACAGTAGAACAGCATGTGAAATTGAATTGAAGTCAATATTACAAAGAAGGCTTCAACTTGAGACCCAAACTTCTTCCTAATCTGCTCAAAGGAAGAGTAACTTATATCATTAACTATGAATTGGAATGCCAACACAAGGAAAATGCAGACAGAATAAGCAACGATGTCATAATCTGAAGATTAAGAAAGTTCGAAAGTAAAATAAAAAGGAGTAGAAGAATAAGAAAAAGATAGACAGTGGACGATAAAAGTCATCATATGTGTATTCAAAAAAAGAACTGTTGCATCAGCTACTTTTCACCCTTCTTTTTTTTTCATCTGGAGACTGGAGTTGAGCTTCCTGAAAGATGAATACAAAAGTAACAAAACCCATAAAACATATCACAGCACCATAATATGATCTAAGTGATGGATAAATTTCTCTAAAATGAACCCATCGATCATCACGAAAATGCCTAAAGGTCATGTACACAATTGTGTAGGCAGAGGTACTCAATCCTTCAAAAAGAGTAGATCATCAGATATTCGAATTAATATTGAGGCACCCACTAGATTTTTACCAGGATTCTTATAAGCTACAGCACAAATAACATCAAGTACACGTGAAGACTGCAGTTCTTGCCCTGGAAACTCATGATTCTGGTACCACCAGGCATAAATAACAGTCCAGTAGCAGTGCTCTCAACTCTCAAGTTGCAACCCGATAAACAAAATGCAACTCTTTTGGGGGGGTTCAACTTGTCATTGAAGCCATGCATGCCTCCCAATCAATTAGATCACACTTTAAGCCTACAAAGCCCAGAAAGTTCAAGCTTTTTTATTTACTTCATCTCCAACTTTTTATTTTAGTTGATAGATTTACTCTTGTAAAGAGCTGAATGTCGTTAATTTAGGCAGGTGAACCTCAAAGGGTTGGTTCAATGGTCAAGGATCAAACCATAAAGTATCAACTTCTAAATCCAGAGATCAGGTCCTGTCTCCCCCTTCCTTCAAATCCATGACACCAAATTTGGCACTTAACTGGGGGAGGGAGAAAGAGGATAGAGAGAGAAAGTAGTGAGCTGGAAGTTTACTCAACGAGAGGATAAAAAGGAGAAATGATCTTGCAGAGCAAGCATACATGGCATCTTTCCCATAAGTAAGTCAGCATTATATTTTCGCTTCTACATGTCTTTCATAAACAGTCCTACGAGATTGAATGTCAACGTAGCATATCAAGGTTGTCCACTAAAAATGTAGCTAGTACCAACTTGCAATGGTAGAAGATCTCAGGTGTAAAAGGCATCTGTAATTCAAAGACAGAACAATGTATATAAAGAACAGAAAAGAAAGAGAGAATTTACAACATCCAGCCAATAAAACTGCTTCCATCAGAGAAGTAAAACCCACTTTAGGGCTCACAAGAATATTTTTACGTCATTAATAAATGATTCACGGGTACTTTCGCAAAGGGGTAGGAAGGAAAAAGGGACAAAAGGTAAAAACAAAGAAAAAACAGCGCAAGTTTATACCTGAATGCGGAAAAAACGCAATGTAGACAAGATGATGCAACCCAACACCAAACGAACTAACCAAAACACATTAAAAATGTCAATTGAATTAGAAAAATATGGAGTACATTAACAAATTGTAAGTGAATACAACAGATATAGAAATATCAGGAATGGATAGGTATTATGCAATGTGTCATGTATAAACTACACAAGGAAATATATTGAGTATTTCAAAGAACGATAAAAAAGGTAAAGAAATCTACCATTCAAAGAAGGGACAAATTATATATCTTACGGATTGAAAAGTTCAATTTTGGAACTAAACAATTTGACAAAATAGGGAAATAGAACATATATCACCTTTTTTCCATCTACCGCTCTTTTCAAATTTATCCAGTAACAATAACTTAAGCAGAGGAAGAATATAGAGTTCAGAGATACATTTAAGAATAAAATTAGTCCATTCACTTCAAAATTGAAATAATTCAACATCCAATACTACATTACATAGCATACTCCCATCTCTCTATGACAACATAATCAACTCGTAGCTTTACATCAGTTCAAACGATCCGATTTACCCACATCAATCAGTTCTCAGTTGAAAAACTGAAGTTTCTGTTTCTTTCATCATTAAGATGAGGCATGTCTCGTTAAATGGTGCTATCACTTCAGCAATTCTTTTTCATATGGTGCTGTTTCTATAACTATTTAGAGATGCAAGATTTTTTACCGTGAGCGTTAAATTCATACTTTTCTAACCCATTTTTATCATGATTACATACATTACCAAAGAGGTGTCATTGCTTAAACTAAATTCTTTAACGCAGGGCGTGCAACCACATGCATGCAGACAGAAAAGGGAAACAGTATTAAATGCATATAAGATAAAATTTTGACACCCAATAATAACAGAAATAAAAGAATATTGAACGTACAAGCATGCCGGGCAAACAGTGAAGTTACCTGCATAAAGACTGTAAATCTTTGGCAACTGTAGTAAAGTTGTTACCAGTGCAAATGGGAATGCCAAAACCGATACAGGCAAGGCACCTACAAGAAAGGTACGTACACGAGGAGCATCTATAACTTATTAACTTTACCCTACTTTTAATACATAGCAAAAACATTATTATACTATTGCTTTATGATTTAATATCTTCTACTTGTATGAATCTTAAATTAGATAATTCAGGCAACATAAAAAAATTGGATAAAGAAGTGATAATTTCAAGATAAAAGTAATTAATTGATCGATTAAACAAGACCTAGTGTAAGAGGAACCCACAATTGCAGAGGCAGATTCAAGCCTCCAACTAAAAGAGGTTACAGATCCAGATGAGGAATAAAAACCTAGTGTTCATGCAGGAGAAAAAGAGAAACCACAGATAGGCCACAAGTTATGGGTCCCAATATTGATGTCACACTTATTAATAATTATACAATGAGACGGAATAACGTTAATTATAAATATTGCCGATATGATCATTATAGGCAAAGGCTTTCCTTTAACCTAGTGTCTGAAGAAGTTTCTTTGAAGCTCCTCTCAAAAAGAAGAAAGAAAAAAGTCTTGATTGACCTGAATAAGAATGTAAAAAAGGTTAAAAGGGAAGAATCTTAGTTTGCAGATATGAGTTTAATAAAAGAGAATAAAATTAAGAGCCTTACGTTCTCGGACCAAACAGAGTCTTTTCAATAGTTATGACGGTCTTGTTCTTTATCTCAATGGCCAAGTAACAGTTAGATAGGTATTTCTTTGCTTCACCTAATTTATGTGAAATAATGGTTAACTTGTTGTTTCTATACCCAGTTTTACTTTCCCTGCCACAAGAAACAGCTAGACAGACTTCTTCAGCAGTTAATTCACTCATTTTTGTTGCACATCATAAAACTAGCCATCCTGATCTTCAGTTTTGTTCTTAACTGAATCCTTGACCCCTAAACCCCGAACACAACCTCTTTGCACCCAACCAAGAATTTTAATCTGAAACAGATTCAAATATCTTAAATGGGCCAAAGGTGCTATAGGTTATTTGCTTTTGCTTCATCATAGAACTAAATGTAAATGCCAACTAAATCAATGCCTAGATGCAACCCAAACTTTATATAATAAAAATTGAAATTGCCACTTCAAGCCAAACTATTTTGATAGCTGGAAACTTTTTTCTGTTACTGAAAGCATATCATGCAACAGAGTTAGTGTATGCTATCCGGAAAGATGATTGTCTTCTCCGTTGAAACCTATTTTGTCTTTAGAAGGAAGCACAACACTGACCCACCCGTTGATACCCTTGAACATCCTACCATGATAACATCTCACATTGGAATACTCTTAGATTAAACGCATGACAGATGATCCACAGGAAGACTCATCAGCGGCACTAAAACTAACCTAATCAAACGGATGAAAGCAGAGATGACTGTAACCGCGTAAGAATTCCATTAAGAAAACAGACATGCATAAGGTCTTAAATTTAAATATTGAGCTGTTTAACATCGTTAGAGCTTTTTTACCATAGTTGTATTAATAGTCAAAATTGATACAAAGCAGTAGGAATTGTTGATGTGAGGACACTGGTGGGAAGCTCTCGTGGCTAAGGACTTGAATTAGCCAACTTAAGTCAACAGCTGGGGAACACCTTTGAATTATATCAATTAACCCCGTCAATGTGCAACAAACATCCAACAGTCCGGGAGTGCATAGGTAATATAGATCATTTAAGCATAACTGCCTCACTACAAGTGGCTAAAATATTAAATAGACACAACTTCTTCTAAACAGTTAAACCTTTCTATTCTATGAGCACAATACAACCAATCAAGTGATTTTCCATTGGACTCTACACCAGTAACCTAGGGAGTACGGATCAAATGTTAAGGCTCATTTATGTTCTACGGCCCAATCTCAGAAAAAGACTTGAAGCCTCTAAATCGGGCAACTACAAGTTTTTATATCCTAGATTAATGTAAATTTGCAACCAGCTGAAATATATCCCTTTGACTATATCAAATCTGGATTAAAGCACAGTTAGGATAGGACAAAGTAACAACACGTAACATACCCATAAATGTGCGAGGAACCACTCCTGGAAATTCCAAATGATCGTACTGATATGGCCCAGCAAAATGAAAAAAGAAAATAAAAAAATCCCAAAAAATTAAGGACAAAAAGTATTAACCCACGGAAGATATAAAATTGCACAACGACTTAACAGAAAAGTAGTGATTACCTTCTCTATATGATGCCGATGATATAAAATATCATGCATTGCCTAAACAAAAGAAAGAAAATTCAGTTTTATTCAGCTTTTCTCAGTCCTTGTCATAACCCAGAAATTAGTTTCTACAAGAACTTTTCATGAAAACAGTTATTCAATTCCAAAAACATTTGCTTAGGTTGATTTTGTACCTGAATATTGAAGCTTTCTTCAACTTTCGTATAAGGCGCCATGAAAACGAAGAAGGCAGCGATTGATCCCAATAACAGATCATAGCCTTTTTATAACAACCATCGTCAAATTAATTAATTAAGCATTTAAACATGTAAGAGGCACTTACATATAACCGAATTAAAAGAAAATTAATTTACCGTAAAACTGCATGAAACTCGAAAACTTGGGAGCCATTGTTCTGCTCTGTAGCCAGAATTAGTGCAATTCGGAATTTGCCGGACGGGTAATAACGGAGTAATGAATATCTTGGGAGGGCGAAAGATAAATTCTCACTTTGCCCCCATTTTCCATTGAGACCAATTATATTGCCACTTATTTGTTTAGTTCACCCTATTTTTCCATTTACTATTATAGTTGTATGTAAAATTACATAAATAATATACATTTTAAATATTTTAATTTTTAAATAAAATATTTTTTATTTGTTTCATCACAGTCATTTTTATTATTTTGTAGATTTAATTTAAGATATAATGATAATATTTTTAAAATAAAAACTCATGGAGGACTCCTAAATTTTGACCATATATAGTCAAGGTTGGGGGAGGAGGCCCTCATTAAGTTCCCTTGGTCCTATTTACTCGTTATTCGAGTTGGATCATCAATCTTGTTATGGAGTATTGCCAATTAAAACCAATTCAAGAAATCGCTTACTACCATAAATTATTATTCTTTATTGATCTTTATTAATGAAATTTTGTTATTTGTACATCAAGGTGTACAACTCCTCACAATATGGGTCTGACGACCAACCTCTATCGTGATTACGGGCCTCACATCCAATAAAAAAGCGCGGACCACACTATTGTGAAGGGACTGTGTACACCTAGCATCTCTCATGAGGAGCAACTAAAATTTACATAAGACAGTACTCATGGAGCATAGCATGAAACATGATCAAATATTTGATATTTCTAGTTATAAACTACCTTAATAAAATTTATGATTTCATAATTCATTCACAAAGATATACGATCGACTAGACTAAAAACAAGTTGCCGTGTATTTGGCAAGAGTTTTATAATGGTTTAATATATTAATATATAAATACAAGTGACGAATAAGTGAATAATATTTAAGGATTCCACAAAATATATCAATAAAAAGTGGATAGAGATTATATAGCCCTTGTTCGGTCCTTATTATTTTCAAAATATATTTTTCTCTCTTATTTTCAACTACATATTCTTTAATAAAATAATATTATATATCACATCAATAACTTGTCCTTCTTTTTCAACCATACATTTTCCATCAATCTACTATTCTAAAATACATTTTTTCAAATTAATATCTATCAAACACACTCTTAGCTTTATATAGGTCTAAGAGATAACATGCATCCATATATTCCAATAAAGTAGATCCCGATTTTTGAGAATAAAATAATTTCAAATCAATCATATCCTTTAGGTAACGAAAAATATGTTTAACATCATTCTAATGTCTTTGTGTTGGTGTAGAGCTNCACTTAGTCCTTGTTTGGTCCTCATTATTTCTAAAACATATTTTTCAATAAAGTAATATTACACGTAAACCCAAAATTTTTCCTTATTTTTTAACCACATATTCTCTATCAAAATACTATTTCACAATACATTTTGAGCAAGAATAGGACTCAAAGCATAATATGCTTAGTTTTACATATGATTGCTCAACTTCATAATTTGTAAGATCTCATAAATAGGAGTGTCATGTGGCACCATATATGGGCATTGGGACCGGCCCAATTGAACTAGGATGCATTTTGCTGTCCTCGGCTTGTTAACCAAGGCCATTGTTGTAGCCAAGGCCCTACCACTTTCGAGGCACCATGGATCTGAGACTCCTTAGTTGATGACGGCTCACGTGCACATATTTGCCAATGATGAAAATCTTGTTACGAATGACTGGTGTGACCTTTGAGAAAAGTATATTTGTGTTTTATCCTGTCAAATATAAGAGCATTTAATGCTTTGTAAGACTGGAAGGTCAATGTGGTGATAGCTAGGACTTGACACCTCAGCCAAAGAGATGATACCACGTATAATTTGATCCAAATGTCACCATTTAATAGTAATACTATAAATACCTCTACCATGTAACAATTGAAGACTAATGAAACTCTTACTATTTGAAGTTATATTATTATCTTGTTCTTGATTGATTGTTGATTATTATATAATATTGTTTCATAAATCTCGTCAGAACTCGAACGGAAACATTTCATGTCGTTGAGCTCCTCCCACGTTCAATATTTGGAGTTATCCTGACCATCAATCGGCATTAGTGTGTTGGATTTAACTTGCGTATGCACGAGTGGACCAGACATCTGAGCTCGTTTTTTGAGCCATCATCTTTGTGTAAACAAATAGAAAAGAAAGAAACGATGTAAAAAATATATAAAATAATTGTAGTTAAAGTCCTAAAGTTTTCAAATTTTGCAAACGAGTCCTACTTAAAATAATTTTAAATATATTTTAAAAATAAAAAATTATTGAATGAACTCTCAAATGATAAAAGAAATCTCATTTTCAAACATCATTTTGCTAGACAATAGAAATTTGAATTCAAATCAAAATTCAAAAGCTGGTGTGTGCGCGCGTGTGTTCTCCAACAAGAAGATAGAAATAAAAAAAAATTGCTAAATCCCTAAAAATTTCGTGTAACTTTGCTGAAAAGCGCAAAATAGCTAAATCATAGGATGATGCCACGATGAAATGGGGAGAATGAGTGGTGGTCGGCAGTAGGGTGTTAAAATTGGACATAGGGACGACAAAAAAACTCGGCGGCTCGCACGTCTGGGGCTCGGCTCTGCTCTGAAAAAGCCCGAGTCGGGCCCGGCTCGGGCTCGGTGGCTCGGGCTGAGCCTCATTTTGAGGAGTCGGCCGAGCCGGGCCGGCCCGTTAAAAAAAAATAAAAAAAATTGCCCAACACTTTT
>CAIGRL010043122.1:0-10156 GCA_903798325.1 Fraxinus xanthoxyloides
TCTTCTTTCCTTATCTTTCTCATTTCTGATTTCATTTATGTTTGAATTTCAAAAATTAACTAACATTATTTATATGTTTATACTGCAAGGTTCAATAACATACTTTCATTCAAAAATGGAAAGTGACGAGTCCATATTCATGTATTCGGATTGGGTAGATCATTAAGTTGTCTTTTCAATTATTTTGGTAAGTCGAATTATGTTTCGATTTCGCGCATATAAACGGTATGTTTTGTGGATGTAATATGCACATTATCGGTGTAATATCCCCAACTATCATTGGCCAATGTGCTCTCGAATACCATGTGGTCCTGGCTGTTGACGGAGAAACTTCATTTTGAGTAAGCTATCTACTTCTCTAACATCATCTATAATAAGACTTCAATTTATCAACCTTAATCACATGCATAACTCAAAGAGGAACTGATATCTGTGTCTATCTTACAGTTTGATGTGTCTGTGAGATTGGAAGTGATTCTAAACTTACATTATGAAGTTCTCCTCTCTCATTTGCCTTTGTTGGTGAGAAGTGATTAAAGAGGTCCAGATATGTCGTATTTTTAATATTAAAGTTCCAATTATATTTGTTTCTACATGCTTCCTTTCTTTGGTGAACTGTTTTTGTTCTATTTATAGTTGGGTTCGTGGAATATGATAAAATCTTGTTATTAAGAGGATTGGATTTTCCTTCTTGTGAATAGTTGAAGTGCAAACCATGATTACAAGGTCTACTAACAAGCTTTCGAGTTGTGTGGCAATCAATTTGGGTTGGAGACAAACCATGATTACAATCAATTCAAATTTCGAATGCCCACTCTACTGTCCAAGGACTTATTTATAGCTTAGACTCCTAAACAAACTCCCACATAAACTCAAGACACGATCTCCTTCACTTGGACCTAAAGATAACGAACAAATTAGATATATCTAGTCCTAACTTCCAGTAGCTTTTGAATTGGCCCTCCGGGTTCTACTGCTAACATAGCTAAATACTTGGGATTGGGCTTCCTTATTCTTCGAGGCTCACCACGCCCCACCCCTGGAATAAAATTTCTTACTAATACTACTTAAATTCAAAAGGCACATTATCGAATAACTCAAACACAAATCAAGAATCATTCACATACTAAATTCATGAAACTCACAATAAAATATTTATTTTTTCTCAGTTTTTTTCATATATTTCTATGTGTATATGTATTTGCTTTAATGATGTCTCTTTTATTGTTGTTTTGACTTTAGTTGAAGATGATATTTTATAAATATTAGGATTTTAGTTAAACATAAATTCTAAGAGAATATAAAAAGATCAACAAGAATTTAATGAAAATAAATGTTAGTGAATGAATTTAGAATGATATATTTTTATTTAATTTTATATATATGTCTATTTAAGTAAATTAATATAAGGTTAAAAATATAGCCCTTGTTTGATATTTTTTTTTGAAATACGTTTTTCACTCTTTTTTTCAACAATAGCAATTAAGGATTCGAAATTAACTTTGCTAGGGTTTCCTCATAATAAAGTCTATACTTCTTAAGTATCCACTCCATTACCATACATGGTGTTCGATTTTGTGAAGATATGAGATTATTTTTTCATGTTCGTTGAACATGGTTGTCTTGTGTCTCGATTTTGGGCTAATTATGTGGATTTTAATGTATGACTGTATATATTCTTGATTTTTCGATTAAAGTGATCTATTTGATTTTGATTAACATTAGAGAGATTGTAGTATTCATATAAAGAAATTATAATTCATCCTATTCATTTAATATTTGAAAATTTATAGACTGGTATCCATCTTCTCATAAAAAGAAACCAATCAATGATGGTTCAACGTTGCAGATTTTTCAACACGATTAAACCTTACAATTCTTCTAGTTCGTAGAGTCAATTTGACTAACATGTAGTTCTGTATGTTAGTCAAAAAGTGGGAAAATTATAATTTATTATTATATTATGTTGAAATTTAAGAGGTGTCTACGTAGCAGTAGGCATATATGCGAGTAGTTCAAGTTTGGCTTAAATTAAATTTTAAACATACGTTTCATGGAAATCACTATCTTTATTAACTTTTCAATCACATGAAAAATAAAAATTATTAAAATTTGATTTTTAGCTAAATAAAAACGGTTAATTATTTTCTCACCTCAGTTTAATCTTTTAAAAAATAATTCTTTTTTCTCATTTTTGAACTATATCCCGAACTTGTTCGATTGTATAACATTTAATTAGTTAGAAACTTAGAACATTTTGTCTCCAAAAATGGTTTTTGTGCAAAATTCGATAGACAACATGAAAAAACTTATTTACCTCACGTATAATGAGTTTTTTGGACAAAAATATTTATCTTAGACCAATATGTGCTAATTATACAGAATGTTAAAGATAAGAAGAAAGAAAGGAAAAAAAAAAAAAAAGTTGGATAAATCTAGTGGTACTTAAATTTTAGGGATAATTGTAGCAGCGGTACCGAACCTTTTATTAAATAACAGATTTTGTCCAAACTTTTCATTTGTACCACTCACGGTATCAAACATTTTAAAATACTGCAGTTGAAGTCCAAATGAATGATTTCTGTTAATTTGACCGTTGTTGACCAAATAGTTGACTTTGACAATAATTTTGACTGATTTTTAAAATGTTAAAATGGTAATTTTACATTTTTTGTAATAAAATAACTAAAATCAAATAATTAAAAATCAAATTGCACATTCTTCTGCCACTCAGTGAAAAGTTTGGTACTGCTGCTACAATTATCCCTAATTTTTATTCATAATGATTCACATAACACTCATATGGGTGGGTCCCACAAAAAATGTGGAGTCACCCCATATGATTGTTATGTGAATCATTATAGATAAAAATTATTATACACCCGTAGCATTTCTCAAAAAGGTTTAGATTCCTTCTTCATTGCAATTAAAATATAATAGGGGTTTGAATATAATTATCGTTGGTGCAGCCTTCGTGGAAGATGAGTGTGTTTTCCTCGTGGCCCCCTTCAAATTCTTCCTTACGCATCAACAACCCTTCTCTACTTATTCGTATACATTTCTTTGCCCTTGAGATGTGGACTGTTTTTCTTTCTTCATGAAAAGTTGGCCCCCTTTGGAGGTTTATTATTAGCTGCAGGGTGTGGTTTTGCTATACGATGTAACAGCTTGATGTAAGTCGTTTTTGCCTATATTTTCGTGAGATAGTTACTTTATTATTTGTCTGTATTGCCAAAGAGTGAATTATTTTGATGGGTTTTGGTGATTAGGGTTTTTTATTTTTAATTTTTGTGTTAATTGATGGTTTCTGTGGATTAGTTTTTGGGGAAATTGAATTATATTTGCGTAATTACTAATTTGTGTGGATAATTTTATTTATATTTGGAGAAGCGTGTTGCTTTAAATTGATAATCTAGAGATTTAAATATTAACTAAGAGTTGGATATGCTGTAAAGATTTAAATGAAAGGTGTCTTTATAGGTTTGAAAATATTTGTAAATTTAAGTGTTTTGAAATCTTGCTAAATAACATTTTACAGTGACTGAAATTTGTATACAAAGTGAATAGGTTTGGGGTTTTGATCCGAAAAGTTCTGTTTTTAACAAATGGTGGAGGGGAATTTATCATCCGGAAATATGTTGCAAGGTAATAGTTCTCATGGAGGTCTTAATTTTCAAGGACCGGTACGAGTTCATCATCATCAGCAACACCCCCCTGCACTCCATCAACAACATAATTCTCATCCTCGACAAGGATCATCAATGGTTCGTCCCATGAGTCATGAGAATTTTTCTCTTACAATTGGAAACACGCAAGATTGTGAACAGACAATTTCCTTTACGGACTACAACAAAGAGGAGAGGGTAAAACCTGCAAGTGATGAGGATGAGCCAAGTTTTACTGAAGATCCAACTGGAGGAAAGAAGGCATCCCGATGGCAACGTGTGAAATGGACCGACACTATGGTTAGGTTGTTGATAACATCTGTTTCTTACATTAGTGAGGAGGCAGCCACTGAATATGGTTGTAGTGTTGGGAGAAGGAAATATGCAAATTTACATAAAAAAGGGAAGTGGAAATCAGTTTCGAAAGTCATGGCTGAAAGGGGCCATTTTGTTTCACCTCAACAATGTGAGGATAAATTTAATGACCTTAACAAAAGGTATAAAAGACTTAATGAGATCCTCGGGAGAGGAACTTCTTGTGAGGTTGTTGAGAATCCAACACTTTTGGATATGATGGATCACATCTCTGAGAAAGCAAAGGAGGAAGTTCGAAAGATTCTAATCTCAAAACATTTGCACTATGAAGAGATGTGTTCATATCATAATGGAAACCGACTGCACCTTCCCCCAGATCCTGATCTGCAGCGTTCTTTGCGCTTAGCACTTAGAAGTGGAGATGATAATGATGTGAAAAGGCACATGCAGGATGATAATGTCGAAGTTGATCAAGAAGCTGAATCAGACAGTGACGATGAATATGAAGAAAATCATGGTTTCTGTGGGGATCTTAGGGTACAGGGAATACCAGGAAACTCGACTAAGAGGCTAAAGCAATGTCAGGGTCATGAAGAATTTAGTTTCAGAAGTTCTCTGAACTCTCTAGATTGCCACAAAAGTTTTAATTTCCAGCCAGAAATTCCTGATGCTGATGTGAGTCAAGCGCTACCTGAAGGCATGAAAGCGAACATGTCAAAAAAACAGTGGCTGAATCATCGCACTCTACAATTAGAAGAACAAAGGCTACATATTGAAGCACAAATGTTGGAACTTGAGAAAGAGCGGTTCAAATGGCAGAGGTTTTGCAAGAAAAAGGACAGAGAATTGGAGATGACGAAGATGGAAATTGATAGGATGAAACTTGAGAATGAGCGTATGTGTTTGGAGTTAAGACGAAGGGAGATGGGTATTGACAGCAGTTAATAGCCTCCTGTAGCGGGTGCTAAACTTAGCTTGATGACCCCGTTTCGTGCAATAGTTAGACAAAATCTTGGATATATATAACTCGAGTATCGCCTGTTTTTGGCCTACTTGCATAATACGTTGGTGAAATCACCAATATGGATTTCAGCAAATAATCACACAAGTGATCATACCAATATGTGCAAGTTTTATCGCAGTGTTTAATATTTGTGTTGAAACAATGCATTATTGATACCATTAAAAATGGAATAATTGCAGCCGCTGCCTTGAACCTTTAGTGCAGTTTTTATCTTAACCTTTCATTTAGGCTGAAACCATACCATTTTTTGTACAGAAAAATGGCCACAGAATTTCACCAGAAATCTCACATGGAGGTGGGTTTAAAAAATTGCAAAAAATATGGGCCCCAGGTGTTGTGTGTGGTCTGATGGAATTCTGTGCACACAGCAAGGTTCTTTCATTTATAGTAACGTTGATCCCAAACCTTTCGTTCTTGTGCAGCAGGGTGGGTTGGGAAGATGAATTATTTCTTCATTCTCTTTTATTTTTTGGTTTCTTAATTAATTATTCTAATTTTTTTTATATAAAAAATATAGAACTACCATTTTTTCCTATCATTTTATTGGTCAGACTTGTATTTGGGTTAACTAAACCGAAAAGGTTTGGGATCAGCGCTGCTACATATGAAAGCTTAGGATAAAGCTACTATACATTAAAAGGTTTGAGATCGTAATTGCAATTACCGCAACTATGATTTTAAAGGAAAGTGCGGTGTGAATTATTTACATAATGAATGGGACTTATTTCTTTTCATTTTTTCCTTACAACTCACTCTATTCAATTTTATTCCTTGTTTCGATAATTTAAAAAAAAAAAAAGGTTTGAAGAGAGTATTTTCACTACTCAATTTCATCTTCCTTCAAAATTCAATATCAAAAAACCTACGTGTGATAAGATTAAACTTACAAGTATAATTGACGGTGAAAATAATCATAATTTTGTATCTAAGCGCAAGGAATGGCCTTATTTTATTATCAACTACTACAATTAGGAAATACTATCAAATTAAATATTGTTTGATAATACTTGGGCTCCATTAAATAAATTTTGGAAAAGAAATATATTTGGAATAGTGATTTTTTGAAAAATATGTAGTTAAAAAAAAAAGAAGGAAAAATTTTAGATTTATATATAATATTATTTTATTGGAGAATATGTTATTCAAAAGAATAGAGGGAAAATGCATTTTAAATGAGGAGCCTCCAATCATATTTATTAATTTTTCAAGATAAAATCTATTAGTTTGTAGCTTGCTTAGATAATAGAATTATGACTAGTTCCAAAAAGTTAATTTTCTGTTTAACTTTACTACTTATTACGAAATTTACCAGTACAAATAAGGAAATGTAACACTTCTCAGCACATTTGATAGATCTCAGATAATCTCAATTTTCCTTCAATAGATCTTGGTTTGGGTGCTCTTTCATCCAAATATCGCAAACTTTGGATAAGGACTTGAAGAAAGGGACGAAAGTGGCCTTCTCCAATCCTACCATTAAAGGATGAATCCCTTCTCGAGATAGCTGACTTAAGATGAAAGCGCTCAATTCAGCTTATACCTTTGTCACGCGTCACTGGTGGGAGCATTATTACGAAGCAAGGGTATGGATAAGTCACATGAGTTTGAAGGGAAATGAGGGGACGTAGAAATAAACTATGATAAAAATATAATTCTAGATACGTTAAAAGTAGGGGTAGACAAAATGACGTGAATCACAATTGACACCAAAAAATTCAAAATCCAATTGAAAATCAGAACAAAAATGTCATGTACCTTTGATTTCTCATTTCTCAATATGGAGACGGAAGACCTAGACCATAATTTATTTCTCATTTTCTCTCCTTTTCAATTTTTACATGGACTTTCACATGGAGACCAACAACTACCACATATTGTTTATCATCGCATGAATTTTTGAAATTGAAACTTCAACATTCGATTCTTCTTCCTCAAATATTCTTTTTTCCTCAATAGTAATGAAATTAAAACCAACCCAAAACCCAATGGTTTGATTCTGGATTGGTTCCATTAAAAAAAAAGGATTTCATTATCAAAAAAAAATCATTGTTTCATGGTTGAATTCGATTATGTTGGAACCAAAACTAAATGGATTCATGTACACTCTTACGTTAAAATAGTAATTTTAAACCCTTGTTTGATGGCCATTTTTCTCAAAAATGAAATTTTAAATAGTGATTTTTAAGAGAATGTATAGTTAAAAAATAAGAAAATATTTTGAATTTATGTGCAGAAAAAAAAAGGTTTAAAAATAATGGTTGTCAAAAATGTGCTAAAGTACATAATACGTCTGGTTCAAAAAGTTCAAGTTCAGCTCATCAATGTCATCAAGCCCAAAATAAGTGGGCTGGACTTCAAAATAATCTGCCCATGGTTTACTTTTAGATTCAGCCTCCTCCATCGAGACCAGGAAGCCTTTGCCTTATTCAATTGCCATTCTGATTCCATAATCAGCTCTCCGGGGTGTCTTAGAGCATGATTAAGGTATCGTGATTAAAATTAATTATTTACTTTGATATCAATATTTTAGTAATTTTTTAAACTTTCCCAAACAAGCATTTAATCTTAATGAAAGTGATAAACTGGAAGCTTATCCATTTGTGATGCAAAGTTGACATTATTTATTTTGAGGGTAAATTATAAATTTGTCCCCAAGCTTTCATTTCCATTGCATATTTGTCCCCAACCTTCTAATTGTAACAGTTTTGTCACCAGCCTTCTATTTGTCACAGTTTTGTCCCCAGCCTTAGATTAATTGGGAGGGGCTGTCATTTTAAGGCACATGGAATCTCAAGTTTAAATATGGGATTTTCGTTTGCTTAATTTTGGTTCAATAAATGGTCCCATCAAATGTGACTTTTGGAATTGAAAAAAATAAAATAAAAAGAACTTCAATAAGATGGTCTTATATGATCATATATGCATATGTGGTAGAATCAATCATTTAAATCATGACACCTCGAACTTTAAATCATTCAAATCACGACACGTGGACATTCGAAGTAAGAGAGAAACAAAATGGAACTCTGATGTTAATATGTCATGATTTGATAGTTCGAGATTTAGGTGTCATGATCTAAATAATCGATCCTATCTGATGTGCATATATAACCGTCTTACAAAAATATTTCTCTTGAAAAACACTTTCATTTTTGTGGACCTTAGGCTTCAATTTACATTTTTACAGTTTTGCAATTTCCTTTATTTTTCACGTTGTGTCTATGAATTTGGTGACTAAATTAAAATTGTAAGTAAAAATCGTCAAGATTAGATTCATTATGCATATGTAACATTTTTTCTTTGGAACTTGTTTTAACATGCACCCCAAACCATACCCTTCAGAATCAAGGATAAATCCCTTTTTACATTGAAAGTTGAAACTCGGCCTTTCCTATGAGATTTAGAAAAAACTGAATTAATCTTTAAAAATTTTTGAACTACGATACCATATTCAGTCTTAGAATTTCATTTTAATTGCGTGAGAAAGAATAATCCAAACTATTTGTAAGTTAATCATTACTTTTGTATATAACCAGTGAATATTATTCTAAAAGCATCTTTTATTCCCGTCTCCGTCCCCTTCTTGTTAGTTTGATGCCTTCTCGAATAGTATTTTGTAAAATGACATTATGAAGTAATGTTCGATTATTCGCGTGTTATAATTTGAAACAATTATTTAAGATTCCATGATCATATAGGATGCCACAAATTGTATACTAGAAGATTCAGGTATAGTGAGACACAATTCGTGATGTGATCAAAATATGTGTCGCTCACAATTGGCACATAAAGTTGGAATGATAAGATTGTATTGTTCTTATTTGGGAATAAGAACAATAGTGTCTTTGATGTACATTGAATGGGATCACGAAGATGACTCTTTTGTGATCACTCGAAATGAGACTCTACTCAATTATCAAACATGTCACCTAAATTCTGAGCGAGTAATGTACATTTGATTCCTAGTTCAAGTTCTTTGAGGTACCAATGAGTGAAATCTTAATTAGAAGATTATTCTCGGTGCTTTGGAAATCGGGACTGAAACAGTTAGAGATCATATACTTGCGATAGTAGAATCCGTTAATCATCATGGTGAGACGATCGTCACTCTAAAGTATTTTCTACAGGCAATTGAATCTGAACTCAGTAGTCCGACGATGTGATCGTTGGACTCTATGTTGTGATTTCATCACGACAACGAATTCTCCTTATAAAAATGGGACTTAGAGGGTAATACATATTGAATGGGTAAAACAGTCATTTTGTCGATTTCAACATATTGACGATCAAATGGGAATTGACTTGTGGAATGATAATTGGAGGGTATTGTTATCGAATCATAATTTGCTTCCATAACTATCACTCGATTCGAGAGTGCAATCCCAATTTTTTGGTAAAATAAGTCGGGATTAATAGATGTATCTCAATTGGTCATTAGAAACATCTATTGGAGCTTGAATCGTGTGAATCTAGTTAGGTCCCTTTCTTGGCTCCAATAAAAGTGTGTAACTTAATTGATCTACTACAATAAAATCTAGGAAAAATTGTGCAAATATAAAACCATGATTGAATATTATAAATATGTCGTTTATGGGCACATTTCTCAAGTTAGGATTGGCCACGTTTTCATATTTCCCAAAAAAAGGGGAAAATCTAAAAAAGAAAGCATTTGACTAGGCCATTAAAAGTTTCTTCAAAATTATCATCTAACCTTTATGTGTTACGATTTAAAAATATTCAATGATTTCAAGGTGATCTAAAATTCATTATTCACTTGGTTTAATCTTCAAAGGAAAATTAATTTCCTCTTGTCACGATTAAATTCAATAACCAACACTTTTCGCACTCCCTATTCTTACGAGTATTCGTCACATGGCACAAGCTGATAATGCCTCTGCACAATAGGCATTGTGATCGTGAAGGTTGGGAGCCGGGGTAGGTGTTAGAGGTGGAGGGACATTGGGTAGCTAGTGAGACTATCAATCATATAAAGAACCCTATCAACAATTGCATTTGAAAAAAAAATTAAAGTCCATGGGGTTAGAGATGGAGGGACATTGGGTAGTCCAAGGGGTTAGAGGTGGATGGACATTGGATAGCTAGTGAGACTATCAATCATATAAAGAATCCTATCAACAATTGCATTTGAAAA
>CAIGRL010043152.1:0-16196 GCA_903798325.1 Fraxinus xanthoxyloides
ATGAAGCAAAAGATAAAGGCTTCAGTGATGGGAATGTTGGATTGGTTTGTAATAAAAACAATTCTGAAGATGGTTCAGTCCTTGTTAACAATGAAAAGAAACTGTGTGAAGAGTTGATTCTTGATTCTGGTTGCTCCTTTCATATGCGTCCTAATAAAAATTGTTTTTTTGATTTTGAAACTACTTCTGGGGAACAAGTAATAATGGGGAACAAAATGACTTGTAAAGTTAAAAGAATAAGAACTGTTAAATTGTTTCTTGGAAATGGCAATATACTCTTCTAGAAAGGAACTAGATATGTTCCTGAATTAGAGAGAAACCTGGTGTCTCTAGGCATGTTGGATGACATGGAGTTTAACAAAAATTGGGTCAAGGACACTAAAATTCTTAGGGACACTGATCTAATCATTAGCACCCCTAAGAGACGTGATCTTTATTTCTTGAATGTAAAACCTTTACTTGGTTTAACTACTACTGTTTTACCTGAAACCTTTATTTTAGCAAAATTATCACATGAAAGACTTGGCCATATTAGCAATAAAAGTTTGAAGTCATTACAAAACAAAGGAGTTTTTGGAAGACAAAACCTTAGTGATTTTGGTTTCTATAAACAGGGTGTTATTGGCAAGCAAGTCAAATTACCTTCCTTACCTGGAATTCATAAATCTAAACAAATACTTGAATATTTGCAAGCTAATTTGTGGGGTCCTTCTACTATGACTACCTTGTCAGGCTTCAGATATTATCTTCTGATCATTGATGACTTTTCTAGAAAAATCTGGATTTTCTTATTAAATCAAAAGATGAAACTTTTTCTGTTTTCAAAGATTGGAAAATGCAAATTGAAAACCAAACTAATCATAAGATAAAAATTATGAGAACTGATAATGGTTTGAAAATTTGCAATTATGAATTCAATAATTTTTGTAAATAACATGGTATTTTAAGACATAGAACAGTTGTTACACACCTAAGCAAAATGACATAGTTAAAAGAATGAATAGAACTTTACTAAATAAGGAGAGATACATGCTTTTGAGTTCTGGTTTGACTAAATTGTTTCGGGGTGAAGGTGTAAAAACTGTTGCTTATCTTGTAAAAAGAACATCTACTAGTGCTTTAAATTTTGAAGTACCTGAAACTGTGTAGCCTAAAAATCCTGCTGACTATTCTCACTTTAAAATATTTGATTGTGTTGCATATGCTCATTAAAATATTGGTAAATTAGAACCTAACTAGATCACTTAAATGTGTTTTCTAAGGTTATGGTGAAAATGTTAAAGGCTATAGACTATAGGTTAAAAATGAAAAAGGGTATAGGGTGATTGTTAGAAGAGATGTTATCTTCAATGAATCTATTATATCATGTTTAGAAGGTAAAAAAAATAATTCGACTGAAAATGATGTTCAAATTGAGGTGGAGCATTCCTTAATTGAAAATGGAACACCTGCACCACCTGCACATGCTGTTGATGAATATGATCTTGATGAAAATAATATTTCTGTTGAAATTGATGATATTCTTGAAACTGGAAACCAATTTGATCCATCGTCTCTACCTCTTGATGAATATCAACTCACAGGAGATAGAGAAATGAGGCTGATTAGACCACTCGAAAGGTTTGATAATAATGATTTTGTGTCTTTATTTGCTTATCACATCTTTTAGAATTAATTAGCAACATGTCACTAATTAACTTATTATTCTAGATAATTAAACATGCAATTCCAGTTTTTCTATGTTTAAATACCACAGATAGAGTAAGCATAAACAAGAATGATCACAGAGAAATCCCAATTGAGTAAAAACATCGAGCACTTTGCAAGTCAAATATCCACTATAAACGATTCTTTAACTTACAGTCTACCAAACTAGACGACAACACTTACTATTTGAACTCCCGACTACAATTCTGACAGCTCTTCTGAATTTTGTGCTCTTGTACCAATTCCAACTGCAATTTTCAAAACTCTCCTAGGTTTTGCTCTTCTGTAGCAACTCATAACTTTGTAGAATCGTCTATCTCCTGTGAATGCACGAAGAACACCACGTTCTTCACCAATTGGAACTTCAGTCACATTTCCTTGATCTTCAGCAACTCTGACAGATATAGATGAAGCAGCAATTTGGTATTTAGATTGTGTATATGATGTTTTTCTCACCAAAAGCCAATTACATGACGAAACTTGAAGGCAAATATATGAAGAAAATTTCAAAGCATATGTTTCTCTCAATGTTCAACCTTGTAAATTACGTTCCGTGGGTTTAGAGTATTTATAGGTAAGTTATAAAATGAATAGCTGGGGAAAAGCCTTTTAAAAACGAATTAAAAATCTTCCGAACAACATGTTGCTCGAGTGAGGGCTTAGCGACGACAGTCGAGCGATCGCTTGTCGCTCGAGTGAAGAAGGGGTGACAGTCTATGACGATGTTTCTGTTTTTATAGCTCGAGCTAAACTTTGACGATAGTCTAGCGAAAATTCGTGCCGTTTTTCTTTCTTTTCCCATTCTCGAACCCTAGACCTAAAAACCGTACTTTTGACAATTTGCAACAACTCCTTGACCTTTTACGACCTATCAAATTTAGTTCATTTGTTCACATAATAGCCAATTACATAACGTCAAACCTAACAAACTCCCCTCTTTAACATCATGTGACAAAACTACAATTTAAATCAAGGCTATATTAAAGAAATTACATACTCAAAAACTAACTCAACTTAAAACTATCTTGAACGAATTCTTCATTTCATTTTTCAGTACATGTTTTCCGAAATAGACAACTCAAGTACCTAGAGTAACACGTGTGAAAAATAGGATCAATAATAAACATAGTTCAAACAATTTAAGTGTAAAAATGATTGAAGCAATTGTAATTCATAATGTTTATTTTTCAGTTTCATAACATATACTAAATCAAGATATAGTATCAATGCAACCTAACATATCAAAACGAAACATTAACACTATTGTACCATCAAAAACTTAATTTAGCAAAACTGATATGTGCTTTTTGAGTCAACCAGTGTATCATGTTCAACCATTTCTATGCAATTTTATGCAAGCAAATTTTGATTTTACTTTGTTACTCCCCCATTTTTGTCACAAAATGACAAGGGACTAAGAAATACCATACAAGAACCCAACAAAGAAGGTGTTATCATGCATAAGTGTAAGTAATGAAAAATAAACCTTCCCATAAATATGACTTAAGTTAATCATGAAGTAAATTGTATAAGTGACTCATAAGTGTAAAGTGTCACTAATCCTCAGGTAGTAGAACTCTAAATCTTAATTTTGTGAGAATGGACATGCATAACATCACAGCCAATAAGGATATTCCTCTACTGATGAAAGACATACCAATTACAGAAATATATTAGAACGTATACATGAAAGCTCTTTTTGTAGAGATCAAAATTTTTCTCCTCCTGACTCGTAGCATATATTTATTTATATTTTTTTTCACAATTGCAAGTACTGTATATATATATATATATATATAAATATATATATATATTCATTTTAACTGCAAGATGTTCTTTATTAAGCGACTAAAATGACACCTGTAGCGAGCTTTAGTTCAGTTAAACCAAGTTAGTTGACCCTAGGCACCAGATTATGAGAAACCCCTCAAACTTAATTGCTCAATTCAAATAGACTTCGAAGAAAAACATAAGTTATTGAGCCTTTTTTTTTTAATTTATATATATATCATTTATATTAGGAATACTCTTGAGTTTATGTCTAATAAATAATGTCAATTCATGTTCAAAGTCAACCTACTAACATGTAACAGCCACTCTAAATCTCACACACGCGGTAGAGTCCCACTACCAAATTCATAATGTGTGCAATGCATATGGTATATGAAGAGGCCTATACTAAGTACTCCATATATAACCTAAACCAGCAATAAAATTATGTTACAACTCATCAACTAAACTTATACTCGATCACAACCAACATCATCAAGTTCAATGTGAGATAAGCTGAAAAAAAAAAAGTATTTGTGTATATATTTTTTTTAATTGAATGCATGAAATGCACTAGCAAAAAAAATAAAATAAAATCAAACACACATAAAATAAAAGTAGAAGTAAAAACAATGCAAAATGTAAAAAAAAAAGAATGCAATTATGATGCATGCATATATCAATGTCACAAAGTGGAAAATCCGAGTATGCATTAACCAAAATCATAATCAATGAAGAAACATATACTTAATACTTCACACTAAACCGAACCAAATAATGAAAATGACAATAGAACAGATAAATGCATACTTGGTCATAAATGCTATGTTTCAACGCACTATAAAGTGTCTAGGGCCCGAATATTTTTAAAAAAAAAATAAATACCAAAACAAATAAAAGCACAAAACAAAATAAAAACACAACATAAGCAAGTGGGATGCATAAAAATGAATAGACTCAATGAACTACACATGCATGCATCTATGAATCGATTCACGCCGAAATATGAATGCTCTTACCTTTAAGAGCATGCTCACTTTCACTACCATCCAGGTCACTCTTTTTAATCCAAACCTTTTTAGAAGCAGAAATGATTTTAGTTAACTTAGTCGTTATCTTAGTTAAATGGCTAGCTTGATTGACAAGAAAGTTAACCTTGCTAGAGAAGTCACGTTTCTTACTTCTAGTCACAAGTTTATGACACCAAGGTTTTATGTGCCAGCGGGCCACAATGGTGACAAGTGGGAATAAATCTACCTACTCGGAGGTTGTTGCCAATATGTAGGATGATTGACCATACGTTTTTTAGTAGGTCTCGATCATAGGGCATACCTGACATTTAGTTTAGGATAAACATGTTCCGAGCTTTGTTAGTGGTCGGGACGAACGTGATCTTGGATGTACTAGTAGTGGTGTTGCCACTATGAACGCAACCCAGACCATACCTATTTCCAGGAGGCTTGTTCATTCCCAACAGATTATCCAATTTCTGTGAACCACTCATGAACGATTGGAGTTGAGTGTTGGATTTTCAAGATCGCTAGTTAAAGATTTAACTTTGGCTTCCAAGTTCTCGTTAACAGGCTTTAACTTACTTAAATTTTTGGTAGAGTCCTGAAGGTTACCTATAAGTTTTTCTTTTTCTCTTTCCAGATCATTAACCTTCTTCAACACAACTTTATTGACATTTTTAATTTTAAAACTCTCCTTAAATAATTCATGATAAGATTCGTGAATATCTGGTTCATCATCATACTCTTCCTCAAATTTCTTACTTCGTTTATCACTTTCGTTCTTATCAACCTCCTTATCAGATTCTATTGTAACAATAGAAGTGAAGGCCATGAAAGTTTCTTTATTTTCACCATCAGAGGTATCACTATGAGCACTCGAATCTAATTTCTCATCACTCAAGGTCATTGCTAATGCCTTATGTTTTTCTTTATTTGAGCTCCTATTTAGATTAGGGCATTCATTCTTGTAGTGACTGTAACCCTTACACTCATGAACTAAATGAATTGATTTTTCTTAACGAGAGTCCTAGAAGTATTTCTCTCATGTCAATCTTTCGAGATTTTATTATGGACTTCATTTCTTCTTTATTGAGGCTTTCTCCTATTCCTCATCACCTTCTAAATTTTTTTAACGAAATAAGCTATTTCGTCTTCCCTAAATGTCTCAGTATTAGTAGACTCACTTTCTTTTTCTCTAATAGTTTTTATGGCAATGGATTTAACCTTCTTAGGTTGAGAAACCGTGAGTTCATAAGTTTGAAAGGATCCTATGAGTTCTTCAATTTTTAGGGTATGAAGGTCTTTATTTTTTTCAATAGCGGTGACTTTAAGCATAAACCTTTCGGGTAGGTATCTAAGGACACCTTTTTAATTTTAAGACTCTCCTCAAATAATTCACGATAAAATTCATGAATATCTGGTTCATCATCAGACTCTTTCTTGAATTTTTCACTCCTTCCATCACTCTCTCTCTTATCAATTTCCTTATCAGATTCTATTGTTGCAATAGAAGTGAAGCTATGAAATTTTGTTTATATTCACCACCAAAGGTATCACTATGCGCACTCTAATCTGATTCCTCATCACTCAAGGTCACTGCTAATGCCTTACGTTTTTCTTTATTTGAGTTCCTATTTAGATTATGACATTCATTCCTATAGTGACTGTAACCTTTACACTCATGATACTGAACGAATTGATTTTTCTTAATGGGAGTCTTAGAAGTATTTTTCTCACGTATATCTTTCGAGACTTTATTAGGGATTTCATTTCTTCGTTTTTTAGGCTTTCTCCTATTCCTTATTAGTAGACTCACTTTCTTCTTCTCTAATAGTTTTCATGGCAAAGGATTTAACCTTCTTAGGTTGAGAAACGGTGAGTTCATAAGTTTGAAGAGATCTTACGAGTTCTTTAATTTTTACGGTATCAAGGTCCTTACTTTCTTCAATAGCGGTGACTTTATGCCTAAACCTTTCAGGTAGGTATCTAAGGACTTTTCTAACAATTTTTGACTCGGGGATCCTTTCACCTAGATTGAAACTCGAATTTACTATGTCATTGAGTTTAGCATATAAATCATCAAATGGCTCATCATCCGTCATCCTTATTTCTTCAAACTTAGAGGTCAACATCGACAGTTTAGAGCTTTTCACAATTTACATTCCCTCGTGTGTGGTTTCTAAAATATCCCAAACTTCCTTAATAGTCTCACATATCGACACTCTCCTAAATTTTTCTACAGACACAGCCATGGAAAGAGCATGTAAGGCTTTGCTATTCCAGTTACACTCATTTAAATTCGTTTTAGTCCATAGAGTGATATCAGTAGATGTGACTACACCAGGAATAATAGTTGAAGATGGAGTCCACCCAGTTTGAACGCTCAACCAAATACGTTTATCCAAATCTTTAAGGAAATATCTCATTCGAACTTTCCAATAGCCATAATTACTTTCATCAAAGAACGGAGGCACAAAAAACAACTAACTCATTTAGAAATAAATAACAGTCAGATACCAATTGAAAGTTACGTAATTCGACCCTAACAATACCTAGAGGGGGATGAATAGGTAAAAAAAGTGGAATTAAAATTATCTTTAGAATTAAATAGCAACAATTCATTAATTAACTTATTATTATGGATGATTAAACATGCAATTCCAGTTTTCCTATATTTAAACACTACAGATATAGTAAGCAATAAAAAATATAAGAATGATCATGGAGAAACCCCAATTGGGTAAAAACTCCGGAAACTTTACAGACAAATATCTAATATAGACGATTTTTAACTTACAGTCTACCAGACGAGACGACGACGACATGTACTATTTGATCTCCTGACTGCAGCTCCTAAATTCCGTGCTCCATGACCAATTCCAGCTACAATTTTCAAAACTTTCCTGGATTCTGCTCTCCTACAGCAACTCTAGTTTGTGAAATCATCTATCTCCTATGGATACACAAAGAGCACCACGTTCTTCACCAATTGGAACTCTGGTTACCTTTCCTAGATCTTTAGCGACTCTGACAGATTCAGTGGAAGTAGCAATTTGATATTTGGATTGGGAAACATATTTTTTCACACCAAAAGCCAATTACAGGACGAAGGTTGAAGCTAAATAGATGAAGAAAATTGCACAGTATGAGTTTCTTTCAATGTTCAATCTTAGAATTACGTTCTGTGGCTTTAGAGTATTTACATGTAGGTTAGAAAACAAATGGACAGAGGAAAAAACCTTTAAAAAGCGAATTAAAAATTTCCCGAAAAACACTTTCACTTGAGTGAAGGAGGAGGTGACAGTCTAGCGACGGTATTTCTGTTTTTGAAGCTCAAGCCAAACCTTGGCGATAGTCTAGCAAAAATCTGTGCCATTTTTCGTTCTTTTCCATTCTCGAAACCTTATACCTAAAAACCAAACTTTTGACAACTTGCACACTACTCCTTCACTTTTTAAAACATATCAAACTTAGTCCTTTTATTCACATAATCGCCAATTACATAACATCAAAAACCTAACAGCCCTAATTGTCATAAGTCACTATTTAGGTAAATCAATCAAAATCTAACTATTCATTTTATATTCTTGACTAACCAAGTGAGTCACTTGACTAAATTGATTTCTCAATTGATTCAAATTATGTCTTCTTCTAAAAAGAAATGGGTCAAGAAGAATTAACTCACGTGTCTAAGTAATGTTGATAATTGCGATGTTCCTCATTTTGCTCTTCATGACTAGAGCACTTGTGTGCCTTATTGATTAGGTATTTAGGTGCATGTATGTGCATTGTTTATGGTATACACTTATTCGTGCATGCACTCTAATGTTTTTGCTTATTTTAATTGTTTTGAATTATTTATTTTATTATTATAAAAACGAAGAAAAAGGAAAATGATTTAAAAAAAAATCATATATATTGTTTTTAAGTGAGGTCATTGGACATGTTATTTTGTGATCAAGTACTTATATAATTAATGAATAGTGAATCAAGTTTCCATCAACTTTATTTAGAACTTACTGGAGTACTTGGTATAGGTTATTTTATGTACATTCTACACCGCAAATATTAAGCTCTCGTGAGTGGGTTATGACTGCATGTTTGAGACTTGGGACGCCAGTCATTTGTGTGATGAATTGACTTTAAATACTTAAACTCTTGTATATTTCTTCTAAAAGAAAGATTACTATTGAGCTTCAAAGAAATTTTTATGAATTACATAAAATGTTGCGAGACAAAAATAAAGATTACTTTTTTCATAGCCTATACGACTCGAGTGATTAAGTCTGTAGGGTTTTTTTAATACCTGGTGCCCGATAAGTCATTTGACTTTGGAATCATTAGCCTAAAACTCGTTACATAGATTATGTAGAAAGTCTTAACGAAGAAGAGTCCGTACATAAGATTTGGAAACTAAAAAAATACACATATATATGTATGTGCTCAGAGATAGGGGGATAAACCAAATTAATTACGAGTTCTTTAGTTTATAAAGAGCCTAGTAACATTGGATTTGACTTCATAATTTTATAAATATATTCATTCGCCAGTGATTATTTGCATGCCCTTTTTCATTGACTTAAGGTTTTGAGACTTACTTATATGAGTTTAATGACACTTTCCACACATGAATGACTTATACAATTTTCTCCATCTAGGTTGAAATAAATCATGTGGGAAATATTTACTTGTTTATGAACTATGCATGTATCAGTAAACAAATAATTGTTCATGATGATAAAATTGAAAATGTTTGAAAATTTCGGAAAACAACTGGTCTCGAGATTGGAAAATCCTATCACATTTTTCACATCATTATACATGTGCATATTTTTTTCATTCCTCTATGTGTTTGATATGATTATTACTTGTCTTGCCTTTGTTATTCGTGACAAAAAGGGGGAGATATGTATTTCAGGTAGTTGATTATGTGAGTTAGGTGAAGAATTTTAAATTGTTTGATTGATAGTTGACTTAGGGGGATTCATTTGATATATTTGTTGGAATTTTATTATTGATATAGTTTTGTGTTTTGTTTATATTGATATAAAATTTTTCATGTGATATTGCATGCTTCTGTGTTATACATGTGTTATTATGTGTTTTATTTAACTTAGATATATGATTTTAGTTTTGTTAGTTTCCTCTTACTTTTCACGTCATATTATGGTTTTCACGCGTTTCACGAAACAAGTTGACTAAGTATTGAAGAAATTTTTGCAAAGCTTATTTTTGGGTAGTTTTGGACTTGTTGACTTCGAAATAAATATGATTTTGTCACGGAATTCCGAAGGGATAGATTGTTAAGTCCAAATTATAATTGACCATTTTTAAATTTGTAATTGACAATTTCCTTAGTCAATATCAAGTTCTAGCTGAATTATATTAGGAATTTATCGAGTTGTAATCAAAGTTAAAATATGAGTTATCGAGTCCTATTGAAAGTTAAAAGAGTTAGGGTTGGTATTATAGTCCTTGAAATAGTCCAAGTTGTTTAAGAATATCACATATGATCATTTGAATGTAATTAGAAGTCTAAAGAGTGTCAAAGATCCGTACAAGTTATGCACCATATTATCAATCGCAAATTACAATGCATTTTTCACATAGCAAATATTGGAATTTGGACAAGGCTATTTCTAGAAGAATTATATCCTATTGAGTTAGATTTCTAACGCATTTCGAATCGCTTCAGTAGAATATTGAAAGAAAGTTATGATAAAAATATTGATGACTGCTCAGTCGATAGTTTCTAGCTTGAGCGACATGTTATTAGAGGAATAGTAATATTCAATTTTCAAGTTGATTTTGAATTTCTTTTCACCCCAAACACTACACTTATAAATATATACCCTATGGGACATCTAAAAGTGCGTTGAATCAGATTTATTCCATAGAAATCCATTTTTTGATATTCCAAAATATTCATTGATTCCAAGATTTAACCACCACATTACTTGATACATAAATTCTTCCCAAACATTTTTTGTTGATCAAGCCATATTGTTTCATATTAAACCACAAATCAAAACACACGAGATGTTTTGATCAAACACCAAACCGCGAAATCCACCGCCAATAAATTGATACCAGGAATTGAGAACTACTGTAGAAGCACAAATTCACGAAAATTAAGGTGAGGTACCAGGAGTCGGGATCTGGAATCAAGAAACTGCGTAAGGTATAAATCAGGGGTCGGGATTTGTTTTTAAGGCTCACACCTCCAACAGGATCAAGGGAGACTGCATGAATTGTTGTCAAAAGTTCTATTGGGTAGATGGTCTGGACTGTATTATAAATTTTCTTTGATTTTGTGGATTACTGACCGGTAAAATGCCCAGAGTTTTGCCCCGTTGAAGTTTCTCCGTGATCAATTTGATGTTCTTTATTGGGGAATAGAGTTGCCAATTTGTCTAAAATTCAATGTTCATAAACTTTTACGAGATTCGGGTATGAAAATGAAATGGACTTGTACTTTCTAGGCCCTCTAATAATCAGATATAAGTAATGTACAGAGTCTGAAAAATTGAAGTTCAAACAGCAAAAGAAGAGAATTTTTGAAGGAAAATCTGGATAAAAAATTTCACTATAAATGCAGAGAAATATCTATAAAATGGAAAAGAAAAAGAAAGGAAAGCACCAGAAGTTGGTACCAAACACAATAAAACTTCTTGGATTTTCCTTTACTGAAATTTGAAATTTTTGTAAACGCAATGCCACGTTTTGGAAATCTTGCATGTATCACATATTTCATAGAATCCGTAATTTGGTGGCGTTAAGCTGTCATCTTTCGAGTAAATTCTTCGCTGTCAAGTTTTGGTTTATGTCATTATTCATTTACTTCTTCTACTGGTTTTAAATTGCATTGGCATTATTTCGTTATTCACTTACTTGTATTTCTCTTTGTTTTCTGGGTTTTTGAGTGAAAGAGTAAATGTAGGTTTCATCTTCCAGTTTACAAGAACAAAGAATGTCTGAAAATTTGGCTCCTGACTATGTTCTTTCAGAGGAGGATGAGGAGCAGTTAAACACACATGTCATTCAGGCCGGGAAAGCTATTCTTGAGCTCTCGTATATCAACGATGAGGTCTTAAAAGAATTGGATGTAAGACTTATATTTTGTATCACAACAATCTACATGAATTTTTCTGTTTGGCCCACACAAGGATTTTGCTCTACTGAATTTCATTACACAATGATGTGTTTCATTCCTCTTATAGATGATTTTCTGATGATTATTTTGATAAACAAACTCTTCATGGAATGTTGCTGATGGCACTTAATGGTTTTGCTTTAAGGGGTGGTTGGCAAAAAAGGGAAAAATCATTGGTGATTTATTATTTTATTTTTATAAACTAAGTTTTGATTCGAATTTATGAATAATTTTATTGTTATTTTATTGCAAAGTATGAGAATCTAAAGTTAATTTTTTTCGACAACTAAACTCTTTGTGGATTGTCTTTTTATTATTTGAGATCCATATGTGCTTGATTTCAGTTTGTGGATGATTCAGCTACTGTTTTTTAATTGCAAAGGATTAGAATTTGAAGTTAAAGGATTCTTTTGATTATTAAACTCTTTGTGGGTTGATGATGTCCAAAATTTCTCACTCATTAAGTGGTTCCTTTAGTCTGAATACTTGTTGGTTAGCCTCACTGGAGTTATGACGACATATAAGTTCAAAACATGGGAAATTTTTGAGGGATATGGCTACATTGAAGTATAAATTTGGCCATGTAATCACTGACGGAGAAAAGAAGTTACAATTAGGTTTGTTTCGTTGATGGCCAGAAATTCTAAAAGGGGTCGTTTTCATTGTGTTGTTTTGTAGATTTGATGCAAACTTAGGGGAAGTGGTGAACTATAGAGGAGGAAGGGGGTAACAGCAGCCTTTACTAAACACTGTAAATTTCCTTACAACCCTCAACATCAGTGCGGGAAGAACTGCTTCGATTAAATATCAACATAGACGCATAAAAGACAAGTCAGAGTATAAAAGAATAACATCTGTCTTGACCACTGCTAGAAAGATTTGGTTAAAATCTTTTTTATAAAATTGAAGCATCGGAGGCAGCGGAGTGCTTTATGTAATGGTAATTCTGTCAATAATTTTCTGTTCATTCAAGGGGCAGTGTTGAAGAATTTGTAAATGGACAATAGAGGAAAGCCAGAAAAACTTTTCATTACAATGATGAATTCATAATTAATCTGGAACCTACTTTTGACTGTTAATGATTTTTAACGATTTATTTTTTTTTTGCCTGATTGTTAACGATTTTTTATTGTCAATAGTCTTCCCCTTTTGATTCATTTTCATGTTTGTTTACTTTCTTCATATTTGATCTCCACAATTCTACATTACTGAGTGAAGATATTTGACAATAAAAAAACGAATGTTGATATTATCTTTTCAGTATTTTGAAAAGTCATTACTCTTTGTGTTATTAACTGTTTTTCCTTCTTTTTTAGGCAATGTTTGTGTCCAGCTTAACATAAATGAATTTTCTGGTTTTTGTTGGGCATATAGAAATTAGAGGATCTATGGTCAAACGTAAGACAAGAGAAAGAGAAAGACAAAATAAAAAAGGTGCTGCCTTTTTCCAAGAAGCCACTGGTGAGACTACTGGGACAAGGAGAAATGGATGTCAAGATTTCCATGACATCGCGCCTCACTGAGATAATGAGAATAACAGCCCCTAATGAGCCTTTAAAGGATGATAACATGAAGGTACTTAACATATATCAATATCTGCTATTTCTTCTTAGTAATCACAAGAAATCGTTGATGCACAATTGATATATTTTGCATTCAATTGTTGTACAGATAGAACATAGTGCTTCACTGAGATTGAGAATAACGGTTCAGTTCGTAAGACGGACTGGCTCTCCTAAAATAGACAATATGTAAGTTAATGGATTGAGCACAGAGGTCGAGTCTTTACAACTTTGTGGTATTTAAGAACTTCTGGAGAAACTCCACAAGTAGTGCATCTAACTCCAAATCCCACATCACCACACATAAATTCACGTCTGCAAACATCTTAAGCATTGAAAGAGCCTTCAAGATTTCTGTGACATCATGCCTCACTGGGTTAATGAGAATATCAGCCCCTAATGAGCCTTTAAATGATGATAACATGAAGGTACTTAATATCTATTGATATCTGCCATTTCTTCCTAGTAATCACATGAAATTGTTGATGCACAATTGATATATTTTGCATTTCAATTGTTGTACAGAAATATTTTCAGTCGGCTGTGATGGCATTTGGAAAATTGCCATGCATGGCTGGTGATGGCTATTTGAAGGCTCTCTCAACGCTTAATAGGTTTGTAGACGTGAATTTATGTGTGGTGGTGTGGGATATGGAGCTAGATGCACTACTTGTGGAGTTGTTCCAGAAGTGCTTAAATACCACAAAATAAGTTGTAACGAACCGACTTTTGTGCCCAAACCATTAACTTATGTACAGTCCGCTTTGGGAGGGGATCTGCCCTCATACCCCTCACGACTTTTTTGGTTTTTCAATCATAAACTCTACATCTTGAGCTCTGCACATCCAAGACGGTGGAAAAAGTGATAATTGTTTTTTTTACTCTATCATGAAATGAAGTATATATATAGACCAATCAATGCTCGTTTATGTGTTTCCTCGAAACACTTGCTTATTTCAGTGCAATCTTAATAAACTTGATCCTATTTAAGGAAAACTATTTACGCAATTATCTATTATCTATAAAGATCTTAATTAAAGGAAATTAAACCAAACAATGATTGTAGCGACCTTTGATTCTGTCTGCTTATGATCTGGAATCTATAATATTTCCAACACCATCTCTTTCAGATGGCATGTGAATATCTTGAACACCTTTTATGGAAGGTAAACGATGGAAGATGTCCCCAACAAGTGCTTTGGCAACATCATATGCTTGCTAGCTGATTATGAGAATGAACGAACTCGGTAGAAATAATTCCTTTATGTACTTTTTGAAAAATAGATGACGGAATATTTCTACATGTATAGTTTGTTCATGAACTCAAGTCAATACCTTAAGAACTTCTTATCGACCTTTAAATCTTTTATCTAGATAGTATAAAAGCAAACGAGACCCCATTTTTTAATGTGAGATTTGCTGCTGAACGCAATGCCAAAATCTTCAAGTAAATAAAGCGCTAATCTAACTTCACAATACTCCATCATATGGATTGAAGAATTTCCAATCAGCAAAAATGCCATGTGATAGAATGTCGAGAATGGGAATGTTGTTAAGTCACTAAAGCATAGCCAAGTGAAAAGAACTATATGCAAAAAGAGGGAATCCTTAACCAGGTCGACCATTCCCTTTACGTAATGTAAGAATCTCCAATCAACATAGAATGCACTATGAACCCAAGACTTAACTTCATATTCTATATTATGAGTGTTTCATGTGACATGCGCTGAGGATACTCAACATTTGAAGCAACTTAAGGAAACTTATCATTGGCCAACATAAATTCCACTTTCTAAATGCTCAAGGGAGATAGTGTATCAAATTGTTTGCAATGGCGAAATTGATCCTTTGCACCATGGATCTTAGATGGACCCCTACACCCAAGAGAGCTGTCAACTCGAGCTACTCTCTATGTATGATCCATACTAAATCTGATCAATTGTCCATCCCACCTCCTCTTTGTTCTTGACAGCCAATCTTTATCACAGTAGTCGTTTGTGGCATGTTTCAATCATCTTCTCCATTACCTAGGAAAAGTGAGGGATCAGTACAACTCCAATATGAATGAAGCATTTCCCGTATTCAAGGTCCCTTACTTTTAACCTATTCTAAATAAGAAACAAATAAGTAACGTATAAGGGACTGTACTAGGTTCACTTTTTAAGATAGAATCCCAAGTTTTAATATGCTTGAGTTCTCGTTAAATTCAAATAAGAAATACACGTGACAGACTCAAACAAGCACGTGAATTCCAAACTTGATGTTCTCTAACGAGCCACCATCTTGTGGGTATGTTAAGTGATAATTTTTAAAGATGAAATAAATAGCTAACATACGAGGATTTGGACTCCTTTTAAAAATGTAATACTTTTAAGATAGAAGACCAAATCCTTATAAAATAGTAAGCTTCGCAAACCATTGACCTAAACCTTGCTTCAAGCTATATTGAGACTTCTTTAGTTTACCAACAATATTCTAATTTCTAGATTTTTAAAACCCCACGGGGAGCTACATGCAATTTTTTTTTGTTGAATCTCTATGCAAGAAAGAATGACTTAATTTGGTGAAGATCCTAGTTTTAAACCCCTGAAATTGTTAGAAGAGTTCTCATTAGATTGACAGATGGTGCAATGTTTCCTAACAGTTGTGTCTTTCGTATTGATCATAACTTTAGCTACCAGATGAGCTTTTTAATGGTCAATAGTGCCGATGGATACATTTTTTATTTTAAACACCCATGTACAACCTATAGCCTTCTTGGTTGGGACAGAGAAGGGAGTTCCCAAGTGTTATGGTCCTCTAAAATTTTTAACTTCTTTTCCTATGCTTCTCTCCATTTCATATCAAGTATTGCTTACTTAAGAAAGTGACACCGGGCAGAATAGGGATTATCTTGCAGGCTAGTTCGACCAGCAAAATAACAGGTAAGAAATACAAGAGTAACGTCAAAAACACAGAGAAAAGGTCTCTGAAGTTTAAAGAAATATATTA
>CAIGRL010043182.1:0-12970 GCA_903798325.1 Fraxinus xanthoxyloides
AAAGGAAATATTATTGATGTGATGGAAAATATTATTTTATTGAAGAATATGTGATTGAAAATGAGTAGAAAAATGAGAATGAGAAATTTAATGTGGGCCAAACAGGGGCTTAATTACAATTCTCTATAAAACATTTTCTAGGAAAATCTTTTCTCTGTAAAACATTTTCTTTCCATCCATTTTTCATCTTTACAATCAAACGGATCGTTAGTAAATATAGAGGGTAAAACCATTTCTACAGGAGCTTTTGCGAGGGTTTGGTGGCGGGGATTCAGATGTAAAAATTGTATTGGATGTTGAAAATAAAAATAGACCAATGGAATGGTGGCATGTTGTAATCTGTTAAAAAAACGTACATGCCCCTTTACGTGAAGCAAGGCTCAAACATAAAGCGTTAATTTGAGGTTTTCTTTTAAAATGTCAACTCTATCAGAAAAGTAGTTTTAAAATGTCAATTCTGTCACAAAGAATAGTTTAATTTATTTAGTCCATATTTGACCCACATTAATTTTTTCATTCTTATTCATCTACTCATTTCAACTATACATTTTTTAATAAAATAATATTTTTCATCACATTAATAACTTTTCCTTCATTTTCAACCATATATTCACCATCACATCAACAGTAAAATGCATTTTTACTCCCAAAATGTGCAACAAACGAGTGAAAAATGTCAAAAAGAAAAGAGTAGTTTAGCTTGTTTGAGGTTCTATATGAAAACCTCAATCCTGTTAGGAATAATAGTCTAAGAATCTGTTTGATAGCAAATTTTCATCCCAATTAAAATCATTTTTCCAACCGTTATAACATTTTTCAGCCGTCATTTTTGACCCACCCTCTCACAGGTGGGCCCCACAAGTACAAAACAACGGTCATCTTTCCTCTTAAAATTTGATGAAAATGGCTCTCAGACACAGCCTAACTTATTTGAGATTCATTTGAATTCCATTTTAAAAGGTAAATTTTTTTAACATTGTGGGCCTTTTGATAAGGTTGACAATTTAAGTGCACGAATTGAAAAGTTCTAAATTTTAATCCATGTTTGGTACACATTAAAATTTTCATTTTCAACCACACATTCTTCAATAAATAATATTCTTCATCACATCAAAAACTTTTTCTTATTGTTCAATCGCACATTCTCCATCAATTCACTATTCCAAAATACATTTTTTCAAAATAATGTGACTCGAACACACTCTAAGATCAAACATATTTATTTACACATACATGACCACAAACTACTAAATCCCCGTTTGACATCCTTAAAAATTTAAGAACGTTTTGAATAATATTTTTGGAAAATGTGTGGTTAAAAAGAAAAAAATTAAAATTAGATTTGCATATAGAATATTTTATTGTGTGAATGTGTGGTTGAAAACAAGTATGAAAAATAAATTAAATTTAAATAAAGGATGTCAAACGAGGGCTGAACGACTACTTAGATGAAACCCAAACCCTTAAATAATTATTATTTCAATATTTAATTAATATGAAATTTATCATATTAATAAGTTGGTTAAGAAGTGAGAATCTTGTTGCTTATCTGAATAGTGATTCGGCAAAATAGGATATTAAGGCGATAAGATTAGTTCGAATTAAATCTCGTAGAAATTACACACCAGCCTGTTATTAAAGATGACCATTGAAAAATAAAATCTAGGGTTTATTTAAGCGAAAATCAGGTGATAATTCAACTATAATATTATAAAATTCATCCACCAAACCCAATTTCATCCAAAACCCTAAAAATCATCTCTCTCTCTCTCTCTCGCCCTCCTCCCCTTCTCCATTCCACCCATTCCTCCGACGACTTCACATCGCAGCATCGACGCCCGTTTGCGCGATGAGAAGCGCCACCAGGGCACCTAGTACCGTTGCTTCGTGTGCGTGACGCTCCTATCACCACTACGCACGAAGCCACTGTTACAAAGCAATAATGAATAAAAATCGGCTTAACAAATATTGGATGAACACATACCAGATGTGCAACTAACTTACCGTATAAATAGAAATATCTGATGGACACATACCGACTGTGCAACTAACTTACCGTATTAACAAAACACATATCAATGTGCAACTAACTTACCGTATGGATGCATACCAACCGGATAGATACTATATAAACAAATATCGGTTGGACAGTTAACTAACCGAATGTTAGCCAAAATATTATAGATTAAATAATTTTATTAATCACAATAAAAAATAGAACAAGTAATATAAATTGTAGGAAATAAAAATCCAATGAACTTTGAAATCGAGGCCTGTGTGACATAGTCTTCTTAGAACAGATTCACACCATTACCGTAGGTGCTTGAAAATTAGTTCGAACGTCTGTTTCCCAATATACAACTAAAAATCAGTAGAGCCCAAGCACTGCAGATGCTATTCCGACGAATTGACTTAGTATCTGAACACTATCACCTCCAAGACTTTGACAAAAAAATTAAAATTATGTATGTAGATAAGAGAATACTAATATGCAGAGATTTTGTTATATCGAGAGGAGAAATTTTTTTCGCGTGTTTGTAAGGGAAGAAGATGCCTAAATAAATAGGTTGTTATGAAGAATTAACAGCCAAGAGTTATGCCATTATTAACTCGGCTGTTAATTTCTTCATTAATACAGATATAATCACATGAGTTTCGGAGTTAAAAAGAATTTGAAAAGTTTTTTTATTTGGGAAATAATAAAATAAAGGCAAAACATGGACTTTCTTAAGGGCAATTTTTGGTCCATTCGGTCCGACATTCTGTACGCGGGTCGTGCCTGTACACAAGTTCAAAGTCTGAACTCTTTTTCGATCCGTGATTTACATCCTCCTGTTCGCTTACGTGGAGAGAGCATCTATACTACATATAATACACCCTTTTAAAGTGTAATCATATTCAAAGTGGTCGGCGTCTTTATCCATTTTCTTATGTTGGATAATTTTAATTAGTTTCTTTTCAACACAAAACTTCTTCCAATTCATCACTTTGAACTTCAATTTTTCATTCACCCAAACATCATTTTTGGTAAGTAAATATATGATTTCGATATTCTCACGGAGAATAACACAAATTAATCATGATCTTTTAAAATAAACAAACGGGTCTCACTCAAAATTTATGTCAAAGTTAATCCTTCAATTTATTTATTTTTTGCAACAACCACTGCTTCTTAGTATGGTGAGATCTACTGGCAAGTGGCATTGCGCTTGAAGCAACGACAAGACGTGCCCATCATTGCTGCTTCTTAAGTACGGCATGATCTGGTGCACGGAGGCGCTGCGTGCAAAGCTGCGATGACGCGCGCCATCGACTATGTTTTTTGTGATTTTTCTTATCATCTACGTTTTGTGTTTATCTGTTATGTTGGATCTTGCGATTTTCTTTGTCACCGACACCCCCACACTCTTATTTTGCACCTTGTTTTTGAGGTGGTTGTGCGATGGCGGTGACCTGGTGGTGAGATCGAGGTGGTGGTGGTGCTAGGTGGCTGTCATGGTGGTGGCAATAGTGACGATGGAGTGGGACGAAGAATGTTTGTGATTAATTATTTGCATGTTGTGATTAATAAATTGGTTAAGTTGTGACCTAAAACAATGTGTAATTGTAATTAAATTTGGAATCTTGACTCAGAATTTAATAAGTTGTGATCAACTAATTCGATAATTTGTGATCAATTAATTTGATAATTTGTAATCGTGAAATAACGCGTGGTTTATAAAATTTATCATTTGTGATTGATTTATAAATTGTGACTTATAATAATATTGATTTGTAATCGAGAAATAATTTGTGATAAATTAATTTGATACATATTTAATTAATAATTTTTTAAATAATTTACTTAATGAATAAAATTTAATCATCAACTGATATTGAAGTTTAAAACTTATTTCTTAATTTTGAAACTGTGTATTTTAATCACCTTAAATATGATTTTTTTCCCCCTTAAATCTTATAACTATGCCACGAAGTGAAAGGCTCATAGTTTACTATTAATCTTCCAATCTATCTACAGAGAACCATTCACAGTCTTTACCAATCTCTTCTTCATTATAGATATTTTACTTTTTCTTTATACTAAGTTAAAACTACACCCAATATACCATTCTTTAACATAATCCACATTCTTAAACAATTAGATTTTACACTTTAAGTATAGAAAAAAATAATTGTATTAAATATATTATGATTGCCCTTTTAATTTGATTTTTGTGGTCCAAAATAAATTTATTTTAAATTTTAATCTCTTCACTTACTCCATTTCAACTGTTCGTTGCAACAATTATTCTATTTTTTTTTTTGGTAGTAATTATGTTGACAAATCTTGTAAAGGTCATTCATGATTTCTCAAGCCATATCTTCTTGGTGCTAACTTGAAGACGTGTAGGAGGGAGTTTGCTAATTTTGGAATAGCTAGAATAGGGCAGAGAAAAAGTGGTGAAAGATGGAGCAAATGGGTGGCGGAGCTCGTCGGAGACAACATAGGAGGTAAAAAGAAAGTAGGATCGTCGTATGGGATGACACTATCAGTTATGATGACATTATTGACTTGGGAGATGAGTGGGTGGATTTTGTACTATTAAGAAAGGGATTTTGTTACTACAAAATGTATATAATAGATTATATAATACGACGTGAGGGAAAAGATTGGATGAAAAAGTTGACTGTATTTTAAATTGACGAATTGTAGGATTTTATGTGATGTTATGTAATTCATTATATAAATTTTGATGTACACGTGATAATATCCAAAAGAAAGTGAGTAGGTTAACCAACTTGTGAATACTTCCAAGTGGATTTCCATATCATAGGGAAGGGGTAGCAACTAAGTCATAAATGAAAATGATTGCATAAACTCTTTCCACCACTCAATTTAATAAATGACTACATATCTAAAGGAAGAGTCATTGCCATTGTCTCTCTTCATTCATGTTTATAGTGAGATAAAATATTCATCCTGGAGAATTTCTTTAACCGTTAAATACGCAAAATATTTTCCAATCGATTAATTTGTCTTCATGTTATTATTCTTAATCGACACTACCTCTAATAGTTTGACATTTAAATATAACGAAATTCTTCTTCTCATAAAGAGTACGAACATAATGAATAATAAAAGGTAAAAATAAAGAATCGCGTGGTTTAATTTATGTCTCGAACACACTATAAATATCAAACGTATCCACCAATTGTACTCATTATAACATTTTGGCCAAGAAAATGGTGTTCTATCTAGTGGAGCTTTTATTTCTTTATCTAGTAAAAAAAAATGGTTTAGTTGTCCGATATTTTAGTTGGATTATTGTATTTGTAGGAAACACATCGAGAAGATATAGAGTGGTTTTGCTTCTTCTTGAAAAAAATTAAAATATTCTCATATCGACTTTATCGATTACGTGTTTGCTTTTGATTTCTTTTATAAATTATTACTATTTGCAATTGTAACTTCATAACAAATTTAAGGGATTCAAATGGAGCAAACCGTTAAAAAAAAAAATTTAGAGTTTTGCTAGCTTTCAAAGACGAAGTTGAGTATAATGACCAACGAGGTAAGAAATCGAAAAGCAATAAACTTGTAAAGACATTATTAATATTATTTGGGTGTGTTTTTTAATAATTTCAAAATTATTGCCAGGTAGAATATTTGGGTGGTGGATTGTGACCTATAGTGGACCAATTTGCATGTTACTAAGCTAAGCAAGCCAAATGGCATATGTGGCTTTTGTGTAACATTGTGACCTATTGTGGACCAATTTGCATGTTAGTAACCTAAGCAAGCCAATTGGCTAATGTGACTTTTTGTGTGTGGCATTCTGGGTCGATTTAAATCCCAACACTGTTTGTGGGTACCCCTTGATTTTTTTTTTCCCTTCTTTTTTCGCATGACAATTGTACCCTTAATGCAGTAACATTCACAACCAGGCATACCCACATCCTAGAATAGACATATAATTTTGTGGGCTCAAACCAGTACAAACTGAACTATGCATCTCTATCAATTACTTTGTGATTCTATCAAGTTTAGAAAATCACACCTTCAAATACATTACTGTCTACCTTTTTTTTTGTGGATATCGGACATGTAGGGTCGACCTGGACCAAACTAGTTGGTGTGTAAGTTGTGTAATTGATCGGTTGATCATATAAGAAATTGTGAATATATAATTAGTTGTGTTGAGAAATTTATTTAATTGTAACTGAAAAATATGATGAGTGGTTAAAGTAAAGTTTCTCTCTCCATTTAAAATCCCTTCAATGCATTCAATTAAAACTTTCCTTGTATAACAAAATTTTAAGAAAATTTTTCACTTTCCACCTACTTGAAATTATTGAATGTGACACGTGGAAACATCATGACCTATTATATAATTAAGATTCATTTTGTGGTTTATAATGTAAATGCATAGATGTGACATTGCTAAGTTGTGGTTTATAAATGACTTTAATAAGATCCATTCACGTCGTCAAAATTGAAGTTTGCATTATATTGTAATTTGACGTTGATTCATCTTACGCACATAACCATGACCTTATCAATAAAAGTAATCATTTTTGTTAGGAAATATGAATTTTACATGAAGTTTTGTTGTGTATAAATGGTTTATAATATTATATCACTGTCTATACCAAAATTATTAAAATGTAAATCACTGTCTGTAACCAAAATTATTAGATGCGACGTTGCTAAGTTGTGGCTTATAAATAACTTTAATAAGATCCATTGACGTCGTCAAAATTGAAGTTTGCATTATATTGAAATTTGACGTNAAAATTGAAGTTTGCATTATATTGTAATTTGACGTTGATTCATCTTACGCACATAACCATGACCTTATCAATAAAAGTAATCATTTTTGTTAGGAAATATGAATTTTACATGAAGTTTTGTTGTGTATAAATGGTTTATAATATTATATCACTGTCTATACCAAAATTATTAAATGTAAATCACTGTCTGTAACCAAAATTATTAGATGCGACGTTGCTAAGTTGTGGCTTATAAATAACTTTAATAAGATCCATTGACGTCGTCAAAATTGAAGTTTGCATTATATTGAAATTTGACGTTGATTCATCTTACGCATGTAACTATGACCTTACCAATACAAGTTATCATTATTGTTAGGAAATATGAAATTTACACGAAGTCGTGTTGTGTATAAATGGTTTATAATATTATATCACTATCTGTAACCAAAATTATTAAATGTAACGTGAAAACGTTGTGATCTGTTAAGGAATATTCGCATTATAACTTAAAATATAAATGTTTAGGTATTACCTTTAAACAACTTTGGCACAAAAGAAGAATTCAACCAAAAATCACCACGTATTGAGAAATAGGCATTGTACTAAAAAGCGTAAAATACGAGAAAGCTGAATGACAAGCTTTGGGCCTAGGCATTGAAAAGTGTAACTTTTTTTTATTTTAATATTTTAAATCAATTTAAAAATTATGTAATAATTAAAGGAAAAAACCTACAAAAGCGATGAAAGACGTAAAAATAAGTTTAAAAAAAATGTAAAAGCGTGCAATATGCGCCTAGGTGCAAAAAAACAAAAATGAAAAAGCACGAAAGCGAGACATTTTGCTCCCACTTCGCGTTTAGACGTCGAATTTTAGAATACTAAAATTAGGCAACAATCTCTACTAGCAATATTAGAAGGAAAAAATTTATATATAAAAATTTGTTAAAAAAATCAATAAAAAACAGGGCCCAGCCTAAATAAATATATTGATTGTGCGAGTTATAATAGCGTGATGCAATTAATGCGATTGATGAATGAATTGAGTAGCAAAGAGGGCAGAGACAAGTGGAAGGTACAAATTCAATACTGCATTACAAAATCAACGTGTACAACATGTAAGCCGTAGCACAATCACATTTATTATCTACGATAATAATACCATGGTCATTTTAACTTAGGGAGGACAATATCACATGCCATCTTGCACATTCTTGTGCTGTTTCGTCATGAGTGGGACGGGACATGGTTCTGTCTTGATTCTAATTCAATTCCTATGTTAATAAATTTAAATCGTGATGCGAAACGCACTTAGTAATAGAAGTTACGAAATTCACACAAGATTAATTTAACTATAAGTCAAGAATCAATGTTTAAACTTGATTTAAAAATCAATAACTTAGGAACCAACACAATCATCGAAAATATATTGACCCCTTGATTATAAAACTCAAAAATCTCACTCTATTGGTTTGTACGCTATAAGAAATAATCTTGATAAGTTCAAAATTAATTTGATGAAGAATAAGAAGAAAGCAATAATGTCTTACAATAAATCTTTCAATAATTGTGTGTTTTGCAATATAAATAATAGTCATATTTATATGGAAGTCCTAAAACCCTAGTGAGAATGGATATGGAAGTCCTAAAACCCTGGTAAAAATGAAATTAAACTTTAAAAATAATAAAAGATATCACAATATAAAGTTTTAACTAAAATAAAAGATCGTGCGAAATTTGAAAAATTCACGGCCGAAAATATACTTTGCGGTCGCATAGTGTAATTCTATGTTGTCGCATAAATCATTTGATGTCCTCTTCTGCGGGTTCAAGAAAGGGGCATGCGGCCGCATGCCCTGAACAACTATGTGGTGCCATAGTTGATCTTTTCACCCTCACCGTCCATTGCTTGAATCAAGTTACTTCACTTTGTTTCACTTGACATGCCAAACATGAAATTTGTCACTTTATTTACCGTGATCAAATATTTCGTCCACCGTGACTTGAGCAAGTAGTCTCATTGCTTCTTGGACCAACTTCGCTCACGACATAGTCATAGATCCTTCCTCAATAATCAATTGATCATTGCCTGAACTTGCCCTTATATAATTGATCACATCATCCCCTCCATTTTCGAAAGGATTCGACATCGAATCTGTACCGCATCAAAGAGAGAAAGATTAGAGACATTAAAGGTAATCGAAACATTATACTCACCCGGAAGATCTAATTGTAGGCATTGTCATTGATCCTTTCAAGGACTTGGAATAGACCATCTTCCTGTGACTACAACTTTGTTCTAGAAAGCGCTCTTTCATCAAGTGTACCCAAACCCAATCTCTTTATTCAAATGTAACGCGTTTTTATCCCTTATTTGCTTATGAAGCGTAATGCTCGTTTTTCTTCTCAATTTATAACCTTACCTGTTCATGAAGTGATTTCTCCAAGTCAGCCTTCTTCTTTCCATTTAAGCTACTCCTTTCATTCACGGGTAAAATAATTAAATCCAAAAGTATTAATAGATTAAAACCATATACAATTTTAAAAGGTGAGTAAGAAGTAGTATAATGGGTGACCCTAGTATATGTGAATTCTATAATGGTAAACACTCCTCCCAACTCTTCAAATTCTTTTTAACTATAGTGCGTAACAATCGTACTGTAGTCCTATTAACTACCTCATTTTGCTCATCCGTTTGTGGGTGATAAACAGTAGAAAACAATAGTTTGGTTCTTAACATGCCCACAAAATCCTCAAAAAATGACTATGAAATTTAACATCCCTATCTAGGAATCTCATGTAAGCACTCTACTTCCTTAAAGAATAAGTCAAAGAATAAGTCTGTGATATTGGTGGCATCATTAGTTTTATTACATGGAATAAAATATGTCATCTTATTAAATTTGTGTAACACCATAAATATTGAATATCTTCATTTCTTAGTTCTAGATAAACCCAACACAAAATTCATGACCCATCAATTCAAGGTTCACTAGGAACATGTAATGGCGTATATAAACCCCGAAACAAAACCTTGTATTTAGCCTTTTTACAAGTGATGCATCTACTAAAAATTCGATCAACATCAACTTTCATCTTAAACCAATAAAAATGTTCACCTAGCATCTCTAAAGTTTTCTTAACCCCAACATGACCTATTAGACCTTCACTACATGCTTCGCGTATTTATAATTCTCTCATTGAACATTTAGGAACACAACTTATTTTCCCGAAATAGATATCCATCATGCCTAAAGAATCTGTCCATAACACCCTTATCACATGATTCGTATATATTAAAAAAATCTGAATCATTAGCATATACGTCCTTAATGTATTCAAATCCTAGCAACTTGGCAACCTAAAGATGTTAAAAGTACGTACCTCATTGGCAAAACATCTATCACCACATTTTCTTTATTTTGTTTGTATTGAATATCATATGGAAATGTCTCGATGAATTCCATCAACCTTGTTTGTCACTTGTTTAACTTACCATGACCCTTTAAATGCTTCAAGGACTAGTGCTCGGTGTAAATCACGAACTCCTTTGGTCATAAGTAGTGCTGCCATATCTCCAAAACTCAAACAAACTCTTTGTCATATGTAAAATAGTTGAGAGTTGCTCCATTCAGCTTCTCACTAAAGTAAGCTATTTGCCTTCGTTCTGTTATATTTTTGATAGCCCTATAGTCGACACACATCTTTCAAGTTCCATCTTTTTTTGGTACAGTAGCATTGACATGGCATATGGAGTCATATTCCTTCTCACATACCCTTTGTTCATCAATTCTTTCACTTGCCTTTGAAGTTCCTTAGCGTCCTCGGGATTACACTGATAAACCAGCTTGTTTGGAATGACAGCTCCATGTACGAAATCAGTTTGACATTCAATGTCTCGAATGAGTGGTAGCCCACTAGACATGTCCTCCGGGAACATGTCTTCAAATTATTGCAACAAAGAAGTAGCCAAAATTAAGGAGGGATGTATTAGATTCCTTAAGATTGAGGAGTGACTCCATATAAACTAACAAGATCATAAGTCGGTTCTCAACTACTGTCCTCTTCAACTCACTCCCTTTTTGCAAAGAAATTAACTTTTGATTTTTCTCTCGTTTCACAAAACTTTTTTTATCTTTACTCTATTGTGGCTCTACTTTTTTTCTCACATAGTCACCTCATTATTTTCTCTCTTGTTGAAAAAGATCAATCTCACACCCTTTTTCTCTCAATCTTTTTTCTTCTTCAATTTTCAATTTGATTTGACCTTCGTACACTTATTGTGGTGTTAGTGGCGCAAGAATAATATATTTACAATCCTTAGTAAAGCTGTACATATTTTGTGCCCGTCATGAATCATCTTCCTATCACTTCATTGTGATACCGCCCAATTGAGAAACTCACAAACACTCGCCTATTCACCTTAACCTCTCCACATTCATTCAACTATTACAATTTGTAAAGTTTAGGATGTTTAGTTAATTCCAATTTTTTAACAAGTATAGTGCTAGCCACACTAGTACAACTGTCCCATCAATAATCATACTACATACCTTGTTGTTGGCATAGCATCTCATATGAAATATGTTATCACTTTATTCCTCCAAGTCATCTACTTTGATTTGAACGCTAAGAGCTCGCTGTGTGACCAACAACTTTCCCACTGCATACTTCACTTTCTCACCATCACTAGCATCTTCCAAATCCGACATGTCATCATATTCACAATCACTCACCACTTCTCCACTGCTGTGCAAGATCATTGCCCTTTTATTTGGATATTGATAATCAATGCGTCTTGATCACAAACATCTAAAACACTTGGTATCCTGATTTCGAGGGGGTTGAGAATCTACCTTGGGTGTAGTTTTGCTAAAAACTTCATCTCTTCCCTTTGATAGCTCATTTTTACCTTTCGAAACAACTCCATCATCTTTATTGTTATCCCACTTCAGTTTCTAAAAAGAGTTAGAACCCGATGAATATTTAGTTGTCCACTTCCTCTTCAATTACCTTTCCACTTTCATAACTACATGTAGTATGTTTTCCAACTCCACATAATGTTGTCCTCCTCTGTGGGTTCGGTTATGCCCTAAACAACTATGTGGTCGCATAGTCGTTCCTTCTAGTTTCTCCGTCGTTGCTTGAATCAAGTTGCTCAACTTCGTTTCACCTCTCATGCCCAACATGAAACTTGTCCATTTGCTTGTCGTGATCAATGTTTCGTCCACTGTGACTTGAGCAAGTAGTTACATTGCTTCTTTGATTCGCTTCGCTCGCTACCTATTCATTCCTCAACGATTAATGGATCATTGTCCAAACTCGCCCCCGTATTATAGATCATATCAAATTGTATTTAAAATAAGTAACCAAATAAGTATGAGGAAAAAAAAATGAAAATATTTTAGTTATCTCACCTTCCAAAAATTCCCAATGAAGGGATGGAGAATTAAAAAATGGGGACATAAATTTGATAATCTGAGCCTTTTCTTTGTATATTTTGTGTCAAAGAATATAACCTTTTTCAGATTCTTGGCAGTTGGCATCTGCTCCTTCCTTCCCATGTCTCTCAATCACTCCAAATCTATCTAATACTACTTTTTGTTTTAATCATTTTTTCTTCGTACACACTGAAGAATGAAGAGACAAAATCTTTTATATAATTGTTGAAGATAAATGTAAATGAATAAATAGTTTTCAACGAGGTACAAATCTCCTCATAGTTCATTTATAAAATCATACACTTTTCAATTTTTATTTTTTATTAAAAAATTCAATCTACATGTAAAAAGATGCAATCAAAATCAAACTTATGTATAAGAGTGTGTTTGGTGCATATTAAAATAAGAGAATGTATTTTTTTGAAGTGATGTGATAAGGTATATGTGGTTGAAAAAAAAAAGTTATTGATGTGATGGAAAATATTATTTTATTGAAGAATGTGTGTTTGAAAATGAGTAGAAGAATGAAAATGAAAAAAATAATGTGGGTTAAACTGGAGCTAAATGTATCACCTCTAAAACAACTTGACCAAGATGAGATGATTCAACAATAATTTATTCTACTTTCGACTTAGGCTCCGTTTGATTGGCAAGATTTTCCATGGAAGATGGAAAATATTTTCCTTTTCCATGTAAAAGTGGTGTTTGATTGCAAAATTTTCCATGGAAAAATTTTTCCACCCCTCCCCCTTATTCTTAGAAATCAAGGAAAATGTTTT
>CAIGRL010043201.1:0-10937 GCA_903798325.1 Fraxinus xanthoxyloides
AAAATTAAAGATTCTTTTATGGAAAATGTATTAATGTAATTAATTCAAAAAATTATTTCATTTTAGTATCATAAATGTATTAAATGGATAATCTAATAAGTACCAAAAAAAAATTATTAATAAATTTCGTAAATTTGAAACTTGATTCCAATTCAAACAACTCGACCAAAACTTTTCTCATTTCTTACATTGATTTTTTCATATGCCTAATTTTGAGATTGTGGGTGATACAAATAAAGAGTTTAGGGGTGTGTTTGAGTCACATTATTTTAGAAAAATGTATTCTGGAATAGTAGATTGATAGATAATGTGTGGTTAAAAAAGAAAGAAAAATTATTGATGTGATGGAAAATATTATTTTATTGAAGAATGTGTGATTGAAAATGAGTAGTAAAAAGATAATGAAAATTTTAATGCATACCAAATATGGATTATATAGATTCACCTCCTATCATCCGATTTCATTAGTTTAGAGATTTTTTTTTTTTTAAAAAAAAAAGTAAGAATGGCCAAAATTAATAAGAAATAATTGCGAGTATAGGATGATTTTCGGCATTCAAAGGTCTTATAGGATGATTTTCGGCCAATTTGAAAAGGTACAGAATATTTGACAAGGGGGTGTTAATAAGCCTTCGTAAATATAGTAGTGAATTGGCCAAATAGTAACTGAACTTTACGACATGCTTCCAAGGGGTCATTGAACTTTAAAAATCACGCAACTAGTCACTAAACTTTGCCAATCGTAATATCAATAGTCACTCAGCTCACAGCTGTTAACTAATTAGACGGAATGCTGACGTGTCCGATGACGTGACGTGTTACTCAAATGGTAAATATCAAATGGACGAATTTGTTACACGTTTGGCATTTTGAATAAGGCAAAAAGAAAAAGAAAAAAATTGAAAAGAAATCGAAATGAAGCCGGTGACAATTCTACAAGCCACATCAAAAAAAAATTTCTATTTTTTATGAAAAGCAACAATTGAATCATTATCCACGCTCGTTTTCTCATGAATTTCATGTTGGTCGGTCCAATTTGTAGGTTGAAGCTGCGGAGAATCATCAATTGAAATGGTCGGTTTCTTGTGCGAATTTCAGGTGAAGCTTCTTCTTCCATATGGGGGCGAAATTGGAGATGACCCATAGGCCATAGGTGGATTAGGTACACCTTGACGAGGCGATCCTAGTGGAGGTGGTCCGCGATAGTGAATCATCTCGTCGGCGCCGGAAATCGATTTTGGTGGTCCGAGTTCTCTGTTGACAAAATTGGCTGGGAATTTTTATTTTATTGAGGAGATTGATCGATCTGGAGATTGTGTAGGGCATGGATGTCGCCGAAAGTGAAGATTCCGACCACTTTTTTGTTGCGCGAGCAGCCTGTTTTAGCTTGAATTTTCGACCAAATCGATTGGTGTTATTGCCGGAGCTTGGGTGGGTTACGTAGAGGAAAGTGAGAGCTTCAAGATGGTATGTTGGTTTGGTAGCCAAGGTGGCAGAAGGGTGGAGTTTTGATGGTCCATAAGTGGTGGCGAAAGTGAAGATTTTGGCCACGAGGCCTATTTAAGCTTGAATTTCCGACCAAATCGGTTGGTGTTATGATCGGAGCTTGGGTGGGTTGCGAAGTGAGGGGCTTCAAGGTGGTATGTTGGTATGCGTTAAGGTGGCCGAAGGGTAGAGTTTTGGTGGTCCATAAGTGGTGGCTCTAGAGTGGTTTAGGGGTTGATTTTTATTTTTTTTTAAATGTGTTAAAATGCCAACTGTGCAAGAATTCCATCCGATTCCTTAACGGTGTGAGTTGAGTGACTACTGGTATTACGATATGCAAAGTTTAGTGACTAGTTGCGTAATTTTTAAAGTTTAGCGATCTCTTGAGAGCGTGTCGTAAAATTCAGTGACTATTTAGGGAATTCACTCTAAATATGGAGGTGAGACTGGAACGTGAAATCACGCGACATGCACTATCCAACTTATTCACTCGCCTAAAAATTCCACACAATAAAAAATAGAAAAGAAATCTGATTCAGTTGAAGCATTTGGAACCCTAATAAAACTCAAACACAAAAGCACAAATTATATATATCACTATGAGATCGAAAAGTGTAGGCTATAAATTTTCAATTGCATATATATAGTTATTATATATAATCACTCTCGCACAAAAAATCGAATAAAAGTGAAAAGGCTTGTGCTTTGAATTGGGCGCTAATCAGATCTGATTTTCAAAGGTAAATAGCACTAATGACATACATTATATGTTTGTGTGATTTTATTTGTTTATTAACTCCATTTTAATTCGTGAATTTTTAGGTTTTTTTGTGTGGGAGCAGGGTGGGCATGGGGGTTTGTTGGGGTGCATTTTGAAATCTGACTGGGTTACGACACACGGAGCATGCGGGCTTTCGGGGATTTACATGTAATTTCTGGTAGATGTGAATGGAGGCTGCAATTTATTTATTTATTGTTTTTTATTTTTTTTTTACACGTTGCCCATGGATTAGGTTATTGTTGAAATAATTTTGGTTGTGTGGAAATTTAGTGTCTGAGGAAAGAAAAAATTTAGATTTGCTCGTTTAATTTTGTGATTTGTACACTTCCACTCTCAAAATATTCACAAGAATTGCAATTGTCATTCCGAGAGTTTCTGATGGGGGACCCTTGTGTTGCTGTAAAAGAACAATCAGATGAAGTGTGCAGAAGCTTGTAGTCACCATTTCATTTTTTGAAGTAAAACTTTATTCAGATTTGTCCAAAAGCAACAAATCAGCTACAAAAGTTGGGGACTCCCCAAACTGCAACTCTTTTGTAAAAAGAGAGGAGAAATTTATATCAGCGAAGATTTTCTTTTATTTAATCTGGTCTAGATTTTTGTTTCACGTGCAATGGCGGGCTTTATTTTTAGTTGATCTCCTAAAAGTTAATATATAATAGCTGACTTGGTGGTATTTGTTATACCCTCTGATGCTCAGACTCTTCGAAATAGTTGGAGTACTTGTGTCGGACACGACATGGGTATGGGTATGAGTATATATGTCGGATCCTCCAAGTTTCAATCGGAAATCTCGTCGTTTTTGCTTCTTCTTCCTTCTTTTCTTCTTATTTTTTTTTCCTTTTCTTTCCCTTTTCTTCTTTCCCACTTTTGCTCTCTATAAACCTAACGTTGTTGTCGAGAGGGTGGAGAAAGGCGGCAGCGCTAGATTTTACTTTCTTTTTCTTCTTCTTTTTTTTTTTTTTCCTCCTTCATTCTCTTTCTATATCGGTGGCTTAGGGTTTTGCTTGTATAAAAGGAAAATGGGTTCCATGTAGCGCTACTTAGTGCTTCACTAAGTCCAAATTACAATAAAGTTCCTCATTTTCTATTTTGTATAACATTTAGTAATTCCCATAATTGAAAACTAAATTTCAAAATTCTATTTTATTCGTCTTAATCCCTTATTAAATATCAATTTCCTTCATTGTGAATAATTAGTTTTGGTCTATTTAAAATGACATCCCGGATTAGTAAAAAAAATTGAAGTTTGAAAGATGTACCCACGTACCCGTATTTGAAATTNTTATCGTTTTGTTTGTATAAAATAAAAATGGGTTCCATATAATGCTACTTAGTGCTCCACTAAGTCAAAATTATAATCAAGTTCCTCATTTTCTATTTTATATAACATTTAGTAATTCCCATAATTGAAAACTAAATTTCAAAATTCTATTTTATTCGTCTTAATCCCTTATTAAATATCAATTTCCTTCATTGTGAATAATTAGTTTTGGTCTATTTAAAATGACATCCCGGATTAGTAAAAAAAATTGAAGTTTGAAAGATGTACCCACGTACCCGTATTTGAAATTTGTACTATTTTTAGCCATATTCCCGTATCTTACATTTTAGAATATAAAAGATCCGATACTTAGATATGTTCCCGATATCCATACCCGAGTCCGAGTATCATAGGTTATACCTGCCTGTTAATGTATTACGTATGCATGAAGCGAAACCTGTTCTCAACTTTTCCATTAAAAGCTGATTATTGATGTAACTTATCATCAATGAATTTATTCGTGGATAAATTAGATTAGAAGCATGATGGTGAAAGTTAAAGCTGCATGAGTCACTTGTGCTTAATTTTGTTGCATTAGTGATGGGTTTCCTCTTCTACCCACCTTGCGGAATAAATACGCACTTCTACATAATTTGTGTTGTTTTTTAAAACATCTAATACTCTGGATCTACAAATGCATGTCTAGTTCTATTCCTTTTGGCAGCTTTTAGATAGTGCTAAGAGTGATGGTTGCGAGATATATTTTATATTTTTAGGACTAATTCTATGTACATTCACGTTAGTTGTCACTTAAAATCATTTGTAGGATTTCAGATCAGCAACATCCTGACAAGTTCTTCTGCTGAGCAGTTCCATTTTGGGCCTAATATATTGAAGAATGGCTGATGAAATATCAAGCTTTTGGGGTCCCGTTACATCAACACATGAGTGGTGTGAGCCAAATTATGTCTACTCTTCCTATATTGCCGAATTTTTCAACACAATCTCGAATGTCCCAAGCATTATTTTAGCACTCATTGGTCTTGTGGTTTCGTTGAGCCAACGTTTTGAGAAAAGATTTAGCGTCCTTCACATATCTAACATGATACTTGCTATTGGCAGCATGCTATATCATTCCACGTTGCAGCAGCTGTAAGTTTTTAATTTATGTTCTCATCTATCTGTTTTGCTTGTTGAGTTTGCAATGTAAGGTTGTAAGTGGTATAAAGGGCTGATGGAGCTTTTATGGTCATTTTTCAACATAAATTTTGCTAAAAATTTTGCACAGTGGTGATAGCATATCATTTTGTATATCGTAATTTGCAAAGGAAGAAGAACACACCAAGTCTAGAAATCTATAGTGATGTTCAAAGAAACAACTTCAATAACTTTATAAACAATTGCAATGTATATTTAGAAACAGAAGGAAAGCCAACAGCGGATTATTGGGAAAGTTCTACATGAGTATAATCTCATTTTTGCTTTACTTTATAAGTTAAGTTGATATCTTAAAATAAAATCTAATTATGTGTAGAGACACCTTGTTTGAATCAAATGATAGTGTCATACATGAAATTACTATACTATTCAGTCTCTTCTTTCATTGGGGTTTTCCTTTTTATTTCCTTGTGATGATGGCTCATGGATGTGGAACTTCTTCGAAGTTGTAATGGGTCTTGTTCTGAGGTTTATAGAGAGGACATCCATTACATGAAAACTAAGTTGATTTTTGTTTTATTTTTGGATTTTTGATTTTACTGTATATATCATTTACGTTTTCTTCTCTTGTCATCACTAAATGAAGATTAGAGTCAAAACCCTATATTTATATGCATCCTTGGTTTTGACGTGTCTACAATATCTTCTTAAGTGAATGAGTTGAGTTAGTTTAAGACCCTAATCACAGACTTCATTTAATACTAAATGTTACATAATAATCACTATTTACAATATGTTATGGCAGCAATATATTTCTCTCCAAAGTTAGTTTATGAAACTCTTACCTGCTTTAAGCATCGGATCAATATTTTCGTTTGGACATTATATTTCTGTCTAAGAGTGTCATTTGCTAGTTAGTCTTCTGGCTGCTTTTACAATGGCACTTTTGTTCTCTCCCCCCCTTTTTTTTTGTGGCGTGTGATAGATTGTGATAATTTTAGGAATTGATCCCTTGAGATTTTGATCACAACTGTTTCTAAGTGCTGCTTAATATTCTGAAGTCAGCTCCATCCTAATAGATTGATGATTTACATTGCATATTTGGCATTAGAATATCTTGGAATTTATAGTTTGGCTAAATTAGCGCTGCAAGCATTTCATTGAGTCTGACAAAGAAGTTCAAGTCTTGCATTCTGGCAAAATCAGATGGACTTTTGTTTAACTTTTGAATTCGTTGAGGGTGCTCTCCATGACAAAATTCTTGTGTTTGTTAGAACTTTACACATAAAATAGTGTCAGTTATATATTTGGCCCATTTAAACCAAATGATGAAATGAAAAATCATTTAGAATTTCTTTTTCAGGCAACAGCAAGGTGATGAAACGCCTATGGTGTGGGAAATGCTCCTCTATATCTACATCCTGTACTCTCCAGATTGGCACTATCGAAGTACGATGCCCACCTTTTTGTTCCTCTATGGTGCGGTATTTGCTATTGCACACTCACAGCTCCGCTTTGATATTGGTTTTAAGGTGCATTATGTTCTGCTTTGTCTTCTTTGCATTCCTCGGGCATACAAATATTACATTCAGACTGAAGATAAATCGGCTAAGTGGCTTGCAAAGTTGTATGTGATCACTCTATTAGTTGGGAGTCTTTGTTGTTTAGTTGACCGTTTCTTCTGCAACCACATCTCGCCATGGTATGTCAATCCTCAGGGTCATGCACTGTGGCATGTCTTGATGGGTTTTAACTCATACTTTGCAAATACATTCCTGATGTACTGCCGAGCACAACAACGAGGATGGGACCCAAGAGTAAAGCACTTGTTGGGATATTTACCTTTTGTGAAGATTCAAAAACCGAAAGCCCAGTAGAGGTCAATGTTCAATAGCAATTAGCCTCACAAGGAAGCTGGCAAACGTCTTGCGTTGGTTGGTAAATGTGAGCGATCATATTCTTTTTGTTTTTGGTTTTGTTTTTGTTTTTCATTTGCGGTTAGAGTAAATGATTACTGGGAATCATTTTGGTAGGTTGAGTAGTAATTAAATTTTGACTGTTCCCTGATGTATCATATTTATTTACATACTTCAATAGGTGAATGCATGAACTCAGTAATTGACTAATTGTTGAATTAAACTGTCTCTGATTCTCTTAAAAAAATGTTCGCACGGATCAGTTTTGCTGTGATGAACAATAAGAAGACGACGACAAGTTCTGTATTTATTTACAAGCACATATTGATTATGTTTTATGTTGTATGCTTCGGTGACATTTTAAATTCAGTCTGCAGACCTGTTTTAATGCAAGTATTGTGTGATTATAAGCTTTGTAAGTGTTTGTTAAGATTGTCTTTCACATAGGATTCAAATCAGTTATAATTATAGATCTCCACGATAAGGATCATATTTGTAGCTTTGCGATCCTTCGTTTTAAAATTTTTAACTTGAAGAGATGCTGGACGTATGATTGGTAGAAATCAATATGCAGTAAAATCTATCTATAGTTATATTGTTGGGATCAAACTAATTTTATTGCTGTAAAAAGTGAGAATTTAATAGAGGTGGAGTTTAAAAAAAATAAAATAAAAAAATAAAAATCATATTTTGACTTAATTATCCGTATTGCAAGTGTTTTAAAGTATACACTACACCAATATAATTAATTAATAAAACATGTCAAATTCAAGGTATCTACATTGATAAAAGATAATTATAAAAATTTAATACATGTATTCATGTAATGTTGAAAATATGTAAAGTACTATTAAGAGTCTAAAATTCTTTAAATGTTTTTTACCAATGTAAATTCTAAAAATATATTGTATATAACACATTCCATGCGATCTTCAATCAATTCAAGGGATACATTTCCTTCTTATAGTAAATCAACCATGCCAACCAAAGTTAATAAACGAACTCATCTGGACGAAATACTCGTGTTGAGTTGTGCAAAATGAAAAAAAATCAAACCTCAACTAGAAGCAAAAAGATCTTGCGGTTCGAAGATATTCATGGCCTTAAGGTATCACATGCATCAATATGACAATACCTAAGATATTCAAATGATCATTAAGTATGGTTGAATCCAAATGCAAAAGGTTCAAGGATAGATGAGTACCCAACAATGGAGTCTGCACTCTATGAATGGTTTGTATGCCATCAAGAGCATGTCAATATGAGAGGTGAACTGCTAAAAGAGAAGGAAAATGTTTTTTCTAAGGCAACTCTATCCCGATGCTACATTTGAATTATCAAATGAATGGTTGGAAAAGTTCAAACAATGACATGCAATCATTCCTTCAGTCATTTTGAGGGAGTAATTCAGTTGATATAGAGAAAATTAAAAACTATTTGCCATAAAATAAGAGAGGAATTAGACAAATGGATTTGGAATGATGTTTACAGTATGTGTGAAACTTGCTTATTTTATCACATGCAAGACGACATCTCTCTTGTAACAAAGCAGTTGGAGGACAGAACGCAAAATAAAGAAAGGATTACAATTGTTATTTGTCGCAATGATGAAGGCTCTGAAAAACTTCCACTTTGAATTATAGGTAAGTTTCTTAATCCAAGATGCTTTAAGAATGTTAAGAGCGATATCTCAACCGCAAGTTTCGAACAAAATCAAATGCATGGCTGTCATCTTTGTTCTTTATGGAATGACTCAAGTGATTTTGATCTTTAGTATACTAATTGAAATTATAGCGAGCTAGACCTCCGCGTTCTCCTTAACGTGTAGGGTGTTCCGACTACTCCGATCAATGAATGCTACCTGCAAAGTGCAAAATGAGGTTGGGCTCTCTTCCGTTGTACATCCGGCGTGAGAATCAGTAGTTGGTTTAGGAAAGTAGGAAGCTAATATAATTGGAATTCAAACAGTTCGAGTTTCAAGAGTCGTACATTTCTCACCTTAGGGGTATTTATAGGCATCTGATGCAACACACTCTTTTAGTAGCTAATGGTGTCACATTTCCCATGTAAATCTTCCCACTTCGTCCATGTTTTGATGGGATGACCCTCACTCCTCAAGCGGTTGGTTGTGCCTACGTTTGTTGTTGAGCAGTTCTCGTCTAGCTCATGGACATTTGTATGGTTAAGTATAGCGTTGGCCTCATAGTAGTAGACGGCCTATGTAAACATAGAGGGCCTCATGGGGGTCGACATACTCATGGTGGTAGGCGGTCTCATGGTGGTAGACGGTCTAGGTGAACGTAGATGGCTTAATGGTGGTAGGTGGCCTTATGGTGGTCAATGCATCATAGTGGTAAACGGCCTAAGTGAACGTATAGGGCCTCATGGTGGTTGCTCGCATATGGCCTCCGACGGGTTCTGTAGTGGGGCTACGGCTTTCTGTGTTTGACTCTGCAAGAGGGCCATCATGGTTGCCATTGAGTTTCCAAGGCACTGAATTGGCTCTGCATCACGTACTATGATGGCGGTGGCAGGTCATGACCCCTTATGACAGATTCGACTCCATCTTTGCCGCATTTTCAACCATACACGTTTCACTCTTAGTCCATCTCCTTGACATATCTTTTTTGTTCAGTAGTTTCCCACAGAAGATGCCAATGAAATTGTAGCAAGATAAGACCTCTGCGTTCTCCTTGACATGTAGGGTGTTCCGACTACTATGATTAGTGAATGCTACCTGCAAAATGAGGTCGGGGCATTCTTCCCCATTGTACCTCCAGCTTGAGAATCAGTAGTTGGTTTAGGAAAGTAGGAATATAGTATAGTTGGAATTCAAACAGTTTGGGTTTCAAAAGAGTCATACATTTCTTACCTTGGGGATATTTATAGGCACCTGATGCAATGCACTTGTTCAACAGTTAATGGTGTCACGTGTCCCACTTAAATCTTCTCACTCCCCCTACGTTCTGATGAGATGACCCAACTCTTCAAGCGGTTGGTTATGCCTCTATTTGTCATCGAGCGATTCTCATCCAGATCATTGTCATTTGTATGGTTAAGTGTAGCGTTGACCTTATAGTGGTATACATTTTATGTAAACGTAGAGGGCCTCATGGTGGTAGGCGGCCTCATGGAGGGATGACAGACTTATGTTGGTAGGCAACCTCATGGTGGTCGACAACCTCATGGTGGTTGGCGGCTTTATCGTGGTAGACGGCCTATGTGAACGTAAAGGGCCTCATGGTGGTAAACGGCCTCATGGGGGTCGACGACCTCATGGTGGTAGACGACCTCATAGTAGTAGACGGGCTATGTGAACATATAAGATCTCATGGTGGTACGCGGCCTCATGGGGGTCGACGGACTTACGGTGGTAGGCAGCCTCATGGTAGTCGACGACCTCATGGTGGTTGACAGCCTTATAGTGGTAGACGACCTATGTGAACGAAGATGACATCATGGTGGTAGACAGCCTTAGGGTGGTAGACGACATATGTGAATGTAGAGGACCTTATGATGGTAGGCGACCTCATGGTGGTAGACGGCCTATGTGAACTTATAGGGCCTCATGGGGGTCGACGGCCTTGTGGCTATGGCGGCCACATGGTGGTCCACGACCTCATTGGGAAATGTAGATGGCCTAGTGAACGTAGATGGACTCATTGTGGAAGGTGCCATCATGGGGGTCGCCGCCCAATGTGAACGAGNGGTGGTACGCGGCCTCATGGGGGTCGACGGACTTACGGTGGTAGGCAGCCTCATGGTAGTCGACGACCTCATGGTGGTTGACAGCCTTATAGTGGTAGACGACCTATGTGAACGAAGATGACATCATGGTGGTAGACAGCCTTAGGGTGGTAGACGACATATGTGAATGTAGAGGACCTTATGATGGTAGGCGACCTCATGGTGGTAGACGGCCTATGTGAACTTATAGGGCCTCATGGGGGTCGACGGCCTTGTGGCTATGGCGGCCTCATGGTGGTCGACGACCTCATTGGGATATGTAGATGGCCTAGTGAACGTAGATGGTCTCATTGTGGTAGGTGACATCATGGGGGTCGACGACCTATGTGAACGAGAGGGCCTCGTAGTGGTAGAGGCCTGTAGGGGTAGACGGCTTATTATGTGGTGCTCTACGTGAAATGCATATTAAGTAGTTCTCACCTCACTGGCCATTGCTGATAATTACTAAGGGTTCGTTTGATTTGGCGGAATTTTCCCTGGAAGTAGGAAAATATTTTCCTACTTCCACTTTTTGACTGTTTGATATGCTAAATTTTCCACGGAAAATGTTTTCCTCCCTTTTTCTAGGTACAACCCTTTGATGCAC
>CAIGRL010043232.1:0-10189 GCA_903798325.1 Fraxinus xanthoxyloides
AAACGCGTTTTCGAAAATGGGAAAGAGAACACGTTTTCACTGTTTTGGAAAATCGAAAACAGAAAACAACTTGAAAATGGTAAAGAGAACATGCCCTAATATTCTAATAAAAAAAAACATATTTTTGAAGAGATAATGTTTCTAAATTTCTAATTAATAGTTCGTCGTTAGGGTAATTAGCACATAATGCCTCCATCTCTCACTATTATTGTGGAAAATGTCATTACTTTTTATTTTGACATTTTCACCCTTATTTCCACATTCCATTATGTAAAATGTCGTTTTCATCCATTTTCTCAATTAGAAATTCTTTAAATAAATAAATAAAAATAATAATTGCAATCATAGTCCCAAATTTTCTTAAAAGGAAAATGAGTCCCAAAATAAATTATTAAAAGGGTAATTAGCGCATAATGTCTATACGTTCACTATTATAGTGAAAAGTCCTTACACACACACACACACACACACACACACATTTTACTCTTAATTACACATTTAATTGAGTAAACCATCTTTTCTACCAATTTTCATCAAATTTCTCAATAAAGAGCTGTCAAAATATACCCTCCCATTTAACAAAAAATCAAATTAAATTAAATTACTGTTTTAAATTTCTAATTTTTTAATAATTTTTTTGGGATTCGTTTGCACTTTTTTTAATTTTTAAGATTTTTTAATAAATTAAATTGAGACTCGTTTGCACTTTTTATTTTTATTTTTTAAAATAAAGAATTTAATTTCTAATTTTTTTATTATTTATTTGGGATTCCTTTGCAATTTTTTTAAAAAAAACTAATTTCTAATTTTCTGATAATTTATTTGGGACTCCATTGAGCTTTTTAAAAAATTTGGAAATATGGTTGCAATTAATTATTTAGCATTTTATTTAAATAGGATGATACATTTATCATTTCACAACTTTTTATTGAGAAATTAAATGAAAATTTAAAGAAAATATGGTTTGCCCAATCAAACGTGTAATTAAGGGTGAAAATGTAAAAACAAAAGAAAGAGAAAAATATAAGGATGTTTTTCGCAATAATAGTGAAATGTAGGGATATTATATGCTAATTACCTTTATAATAATTTATTTGAAGATTCATTTACACTTTTTAAAAAAATTTGGGACTCTAATTGCAATTATTTTTTTCTTTTTCTTGTTTATTTTATTTTTTAAAAGGGTATAATTGTCATTTCATAATTTTTAATTGAGAAAATGGATGAGAATGACATTTTGTGCAATTAAATGTGAAAATAAGGGTGAAAATACCAAAAAATGAAAGGTAAGAACGTCTTCCATAATAGTAGTGAAAGGTGAGGCTATTATGTATTAATTACCCTTCGTCGTTACTTCTAAAATAACACACTATTATTTACATATATTCTAGTTAGATTTTTCTTGCTCATGAAGAACATAATTAAATATGATTTGACATAAGTTATATTTTTACACGTGACATGTATATTTTTATATGATTAATTATTTTAAATAATAATTTGTTATTACTTTTCGAAAACATGACATTACGATTTCAATAATTCAAAAGAATGTTCAAATATTGCTTTTGAAGAAGCTATTGTAAAACATAACGTGCTATCGAAGTAGCCACATCTCATAAAATATTACATGATTTAGAAGAGAATGTCATTACAATTTCAATATTTTAGAAGACTATTATATTTATTCTAAACAAATATGGTGTTGATGTTCTCAAAAAAACACAACCCACATCATATAAATATTTCAGAAGAATATTGTACTCTTGCTCGTTCAGAGTACATATTTTAATATTATATTATTTAACTCGAAAAGTAGCACGGATAGTTAATGTCGTTATTTTAGAAGAATATTGTATTTATTCTCTTGAAGATTATATATCTCGTTGTATTCCTGAAGAAAGCACAACTTAATATAAAGAAATATGTTGATTTACTTGAAGAAGCACAATCCAACTAACAAAATTATTCAAGAAGAATATTAGATTATTTTTTTCATTATTGCAGAAGGAATTAATTTTTGTGCTTGTGAAAAAGCACAAATTTTAATATTACAAATTGTTGGAAAAAAATTGTATAATTTTTCATGAAGAGCATGAATTTATAAGTTCTAGTTCTCGAATAATACCATTTTATGCTTTCGAAGTAGTACAAATCTCGAAAAATATCATAAGTTGAAAAGTAAGTTTTTTCATGTGTTTCATACACAAATATTATGTTTATCTTTCTTTGTAAAGATAATGAATCTTAATCATTTTGATGTGAAGTAATTGTGAAATCTCAGTTCATAGCCTTAAAGAGTAAATGCTTTGACTATATGTAAATTCTGCCATTCATCATGTATTGATTGTTATTATTTTTTTATTTGTTCTCTACTAAATTGAAAAAAAAATGAAAATATTAAGTTTCTAAAATATGTCATTAATTGATAATATACATTAATACAATTGAGTAATGTATTGAACTAGAAATTCAATTACTAAGGGCTTGTTTGAGCTCCATATTTTATTTTATTTTTTGCAAAAAAAGTGCATTTTGTAATAGTGTTATGATAGAGAATGTGTGAGTGAAAAATAATGAGAAATTTTGGATTTATATGTAATATTATTTAATTGAAAAATATATATTGTAATTAAGTCAAATCACTATTCAAAAATGCATTTTGATGGAAAAAAGAGGTTCAAAAAGGGTTAAATACATTATTGTTTGGTATATCCAGTTAGACCGTTATTAGATCAACATTGATGCAAAATGAGAATTTAAATGAATATTCAATGAACCAGTAAATTATTCAATACAATGAATTCATATGTATGATGTTTGTTTTCTTTCACGAAATTTGGTTATTAACCGTCACTAGTTAAAGTAAGGACTGAATTCCCTCTACTTTTAAAAACTAATTAGGGTGATATATGGGGCTCTCTCACTCTTTAAGTTAATTATTTAAATATTATTTGTATCTAATAGATTTTATACATATATTAGATGATTGAATGATGTTTGCAACCTGGAATTCGCAAAATCACTGCTCAAATTTTAAATTATGAATATAATTTTCAAATTATTCAATCAAGACGGTATGTTTTATTAATGCTAGTGACCCTAACTCTTAGATTTTTAGTAAGTATTAGTTGGTATGTCTATAAATGATTTAACATTATTACTTGTTAAACATCTCCAATTAATTTAATTAAGAACAAAGTATTTTCCATTTATGTTTAGTGAATGTTATTATGCATCAAATCAACATCATAGTTCTTCATGTTATAATTGACTATGGTTATAACACTGAGATGAGAAATAAAGAATGTTGAAAATAAATGAGTAGTTTGAACCATTGAGCCCTAACATGTGACATTTTATAAAATGATTTGCTGATTGTCAATTTGATTGGATGGTTTTCTCAGCATTAGAGGGAAAATTAAGAAGTTGAAAATAATGTACAAATGCATCATTATCTAAATCCTCGCAAAAGACAATTTAAACCAGCATTTCATAAGATAATTTATTTAAATGCATACTGACTAGAGAAATCAACAATATTTCACACACTACCTTTAAATGTTATAACTTGAATTAACGTTATGGAGGACAATTAGTAAATATTATATTTGATAAATTTATGAAAATGGAGCAATTAACAAAGATGTTCTCATTGAGGAGACATACACTATTGATGAGTATTTAAATATAACAAATTATAAAATTTCAGAAAATGTTCAGATACTTATTATGTTGAAAATTGAAATATTTCAATAAGTTATGTTATTATAGAAAAGAATAAAATCGAAAAAGAAGAAGTTGCCAATAATATTTTTGTACATGAAATACTACATCGTATATTAATGTCGAGGAATTGAATTATGTCAATCGAAAAAATAACTGATCAAATAGATAGACGCAATCCTAGCAAATTGAATTTACTAAAGAAACCTTAGTTAAAAATCTCATTTTCATCAATTTTCTCTACAAAATATCATCACTTTTCATCATTTTCATCAATTTTCTCAATTAAAAATTGTAAAATGATGAATATAAATACCCTTCTCTTTAATTAAAACAAATGGAAAAATAAAAGATTAATTACAACAATAGTCCCAATTTTTTTAAAAAGAGTAAATGAGTCCCAAATAAATTATTGAAAGGGTAATTAGCACATAATGTCCACACTTTTCACTATTATTATGGAAACGTCCCTTACCTTTCATTTTTAGACATTTTCACAATTATTTTCACATTTCATTGCCCAAAAAGTCTTCTTTTTTATCCATTTTATATATTAAAAATTGTGAAATGACAAATGTACCCCCTCTTTAAATAAAATAAAAGAAAAAAGAAAAAAATAATTACAATCAGAGTCCCAAATTTTTTGAAAAGCGCAAATGAGTGTCAAATAAATTATTAAAAAAGTAATTAACAAAACTTAATGACCCTACATTTCACTATTATTGTAAAAAAGTCTCTACATTTTATTTGTTTAGCATTTTCACCCTCAATTACAGATTTAATTGTGCAAATCATCATTTCTATCTATTTTTATCCAATTTCTCAATAAAAAGTTGTGGAATGATGAATATATCTTCTCATTTAAATAAAAAGCAAAAGAATTAATTGCAACCATTGTCCCAAATTTTTTAAAAAATTGCAAACAAGTCCCCAATAAATTATTAATTTTTTCTAAAAAGTGCAAACGAGATCCAATTAAATTTATTTAAAAATTAAAAATTGCAACGAGTCCCAAATAAATTACTAAAAAATTAGAAATGAAAAAAAATATTTTTTATTTAAATAGGAGGGTATGTTCATTATTTTACATTTCTTTATTGAAAAATTGGATGAAAATGGATGGAAACGATGATTTGCATAATCAAATGTGTAACTAAGGGTGAAAATAAATTTTTTTTTTAAAGGAATTGACTTTTTCGCAATAACATTAAAAGATATGGACATTATGTACTAATTACCCTTTTAATAATTTATTTGTGACGTATTTGTGCTTTTTTAAAGGGACTGTGATTGCAATTAGTTTTTTTCTTTTTGTTTTATTTAAAGAGAAGAGTATATTCATTATTTCATAATTTTTAATTGAGAAAATAGATGAAAATGACCTTTTGCGCAACTAAATATGCAAATAACGGTGAAAATGCAAAAAAAAAAAATGAAAACTATGGACATTTTCCACAACAACAATGAAAAATAGGAACGTTATGTGCTAATTACCTTCTTTCTTCCTTTTTTTTTTTCCTTCTATCCATACCTTAAATCTCCATAGATTAAAGTGACAATTTGAGAAAAGTTGAACATTTCCGTCCATTCCTTTCATGCACCAAAAAGGACAGTTTAAGGACAAAAATGCGATTAAAAATTGAAATGGGGCCCACATGCAACAATTCATAATGTTTAGGGACTGGGTGAGAATTTCCTGTAATTAAATACAGAACCAAAAGCCATTTCCCCTCACCGATTCTGTTCAATGGCATCAGCACAGTGCGAAAAGTCACTTCTCAAGCGCCACCATTCTACCTATATATACAGATGCATATACATACACTGAACCATTTCTTCACCGGCCAGTACAAAAAATTGTAAAAATGGAGTCAAATGGCCCCTCTCTTTTCCCCTTAGAAACCTGTCCTCCGGTCACTGAAGAACAATTCAACATCTTTCACTCCGGCGACCGGAGATTGTATTCCGAGTTGGTCATTGATCTCGGTAGAGACCCTGTTGAGTCTATGCAAGTTATGGCCTTTTGGATGTGGCTCGAAAAAGAGGGAAATGACAAGAAATTGGTTGATAGAATGTTGTCTTTGCCTCTTGTGTTGTTGAATGAATTGGCTGATGAAACAGTTTTCTGTCTGAAATGTGTTAGAAACGACAGATATCCATTTCTAGACGGGCACGAACAGATTAGTTTGCTTCCTGATATCGTAAGTGGCAGGATTAGCCTCCGGTATTTTCATGAAAACAGGATTAGAGTGTTGCGTTGTGTTACACAGATGATGGTTTCCGTATGTGGCCGTGCTTTTACGGACATTGTTCAGCGTGCTATGCAACGAAATGCCACTGTGCATGCACCACAAGAGGCTGAACCTGCCGCTGGTATTGGTGGTGGACGTAGCCATCATGGTGGGAGAATGCTGTTTGGCGGTGGAAGTATTCATGAAGTTGGAGAATCAAGCAGGGCTGTAGAAAACAAAAATGAGGGTGTAATAGAAAATCCTATGATTCCTATTTTCTACAATCCTTTCATGGATGTACCATTTGGAATCCCTATTGTGCCGACAGTTCCCGGCCACAACCGCCCTCTTCCTCCCATTGGATTCCCCAATCACGGGGCAGGAGAGTTGCCCTTGCCCACCTATGATTTTGTGTTACAGCGTGAAATTTTAAGCAATGAACTTGGCGAAATGTTGAGCCGAAACCTTAATTTTTCAGGAGAAAATCAAGAAATCCCACCTGATGATCGAACAATTTTCTTGACATTTTCCAAGGGTTACCCTATATCAGAAGATGAAGTCAGAGACTTTTTCACAAGGTAAAACCCAGACACACAAACTCACAAAATCATTTTATTTTAGTCCTTTTTCCTAATTATCAAATTTGTGCAGGAGATTTGGAGATTTCATTGAAGACATTTTCATGCAAGAAGTGGCTGCTGGAGAGCAACCACTATTTGCACGGCTCGTGGTCCGGTCCAGTTCGATAATTAACAGCATAGCTGGTGGAAGCAAAGCAAAGTACACCATAAATGGGAAGCATGTTTGGGCAAGAAAATATGTGAAAAAACAACATCAGCAGCAGCAGCAGCCAACAAGGGCTTATTATACCTAAATTTGATGTCACACTTTTAGCATTAAGAGAGAGAGAGAGAGAGAGAGAGAGAGAGAGAGAGTTCTACAAAAAATAATACTGGTTATATCTTGGATTTTGTGTGTGGCTGTTCTTGTTTTTGTAAACATTGAATTTGATGTGTAATTGTGGTTGAAATTGTTATTGAGAATATTTATAAATCATAATGATTTTTGGATTATGTATTGATTATTAGTTTATCCACATTTAATAAAAAATCTCTTTTTCATCTTTCAATTCTATCCAAATATTTATGGGACATGCTTAATTTCCAGGTTTCATTTATTTTCTTAATTAACTTTCTTCTTTGTATTTGCTTTGCATGCATGCGCTGGCATAGTTAATTTACCCATTGTTAAGCATTAATATTGCAAGAGTAAATAAATTATTGTAGAGAACAAACGTATTAATATATTTATCGAGAAAAAATTCTATAAATTACTTACTGCATTTTTCGAAAACAAATGAATGACACACAAAATCCCACACACAAATTCCATAAATTACTTATTGCATTTTCCGAAAACAAATTAATGCATACAGTTTTCTCTTACGAAAACAAAATAAGAATAGACAATAAAATTAGAGCGACCAATAAGTGAATGACACTTTTAATTGTCTAATTAATGTGTTTGTTTGACAGCACTGAATTATGATCTGTGTGCGCGCGCGTTTTATTTTTTTTCTAAATCCGCAAGAATAAGAATACGAGTGCAATGTGTGTTTGCTTAATTGAATATGAAGAAAAGGGACAACCCGAATTACATTCTTCGTTAGCAAATAACAAAAAAAAAAAATAATTCTTCTTCAGCAAAATATTTTTAGTACTAAATTTTTAAGAAGAAAAATGATTCAGGCAACTAGCCGCTGAGAATGTTTAAGATGTTGTTGGTGTGAAATAAAACCAGATTTTTAGTGGATTATGATAGAAATTTTTGAAATGTGTGGTTGAAGAGATATGGAATCTATGAAAGATGTAATTGATATTGATTTTTTTTTTTTGACTTGAATTAAAATCAAATTTTAATTCGATCCAAACAGACCCTAAATAGATAAAGAGTAGGTGAGTGAATGAGTCATCATTAGTCTGGTAATCATCCGTAGTCGTAAGTAATCGTTTGTGTCGAAGATAAGTAAAAGAGTTTGTAGAATTCAACAATGATATATTTTCTATCACGGTTTTTTTTTTTTTGTGCAAAACTCGCAAGTGTACGGGATCGTTGACAAGCAATATAATTGATGAGTTAAGAGTCATCGTCTCACAAAGAATAAATTCAATTCAAATTTATTATACTTATATGGGATTCGAATTATATAAACAAATCAGAGTTCATTTTTTTTTTACGTTTAATTAATCTAAGGAAGCTGTAAAAATGTGATTTTTATCAATTTAATAATGATTGTATTCGATCTCGAATCCGCCTATTGCTACCTATTTCAATTCTTGATTTGTAATCTAGTTCAGTTCATGTGTTCTTGACAATTGATAAAATTATAATATATAACTTGCTTTTACAAGACAAATTAAATCTATCTTAACCACGACATGAATATATTTTGAGCCCGGATTCGAGTAATTAAAATGCATTAAAGTTTATATTCTCTATGTGACTGCACATGTGATAAATGTCATTATTCCTAGTATCTATTACACATATGTTAATTTTATCTCATTCTAAATTTATTGTGAGTTTTCCAATGTTACAACAAGCAACTAATTATCTAACTGAGGGTCAATCAATTAAATAATGCAATTAATATGCCAAATTAATTAAGAAACGCAAGAAATAAACTAAACTACTAGTCTTAAATTAAAACAAATAAACAATAGTGTACATCTTCAACTAATATAAAAGCGGATCTAGCCTAACATGTTAATAGATAAATTACAAAAAGAATAATAAAAAACTATCACCCGAATCATGAAATAAATCAAAAGAAGTTGATTTTCAAGCCCAATGTTGAATTCTTTAAAATCTTGATGTAATTGACTTTCAATTTCTTGCTATGGCTTGATCTCCTCTCTCAAAATATAGTAAATTAGCATCTTATTCTTGATGAATTTGATAAAACTACTGTGTATGAAGATGCAAGATAGTTTTTTTTTCTCCCTCGTTTTCTATATATAAGAGCCAGAAAATAGGTCAAAATCGTGTCCAATTTTGGTTTCCAAAAGAGTTTGAATCATGAAAGGAAACTAAGATTCGTGTATGAAAAAGGCCCTTGCGAACGCACCAGTATAATTGTTGCACGTGTGCCATGAATTGCACACGCGCAGGTTCATCTCTGAGTAGTTTTTGGTATTTTGGTCATAACTTTCTTTACATGTATCCGATTGAGCTAATTCAAAATGTATTGAAAATGTAATTCAAATGGATAAAATTCGTCTAGAAATACAATATTTCCAATTCGAATGTTTGCTATCTGAAAAATGGGTCTCAATTTGAGACTAAAAATATGTTGCATAACTTTTTCGGTTGGAAATTGATTTGTGAAACTACTTTCATTGTATTTCACTCATTTGACCTCCAATTGCATTCAATTGATCATATATGATCTTCAATCATCGTTTTGTGTTTTGAATCAACTATTTGATGCTTACACTTTGGTTCCCAAGCTTTTGATTTCCTTTGTTTTCGCACGTTTTTGATCATTTTTTCCAAATCCACCAATTTGCATTGGTTTCAGCCTAACAAATATAATTAACACAAAATAAGGTATAATTTATCCAAATCACTAACAAATACTCTAATTTATTGGCCTACATAAGTGTACAAAACACACTTATCCAACACCACTAAACTTGAACATTTGTTTGTCCTTAAACAAAATTACAACCAGCCTTAACCAAAAATCTTAAACACATATATAGTTAGATAGTTTGCCTTTTGTCTTAAGATGTGAATACATATATTAAAATTATGAACTACTACAAAATTACAATGCTAAAATTAATTTCTTCTTATCGATTGCAAAATCGATGTGTGTGTGTGTGTGTGTGAAAATACATTTAAAGCATCATAAATTCATAACGTGATTCAAATCCCAACCCTCATAGTCAAATTTGTGATTTCTTCTCTCCTGAATTTCACATCCCCCAACTTATTCTTTTCACTATTTTCCCATGGTGGGATCTAAAGTTGAATTTATACACCATTCCTCACCTTCTCTAGTTTGGTTAGATCTTACAAATTGTAGTTCAACACATCAACAAATACTAATTCTCCTTATTTTTTATTGCTTCAACCTCCAATAATCAACTAAGTTAATAATCCACCATCAAATGTTGAAATTCTCTCAAATAAGTATTTTGGGGGCTTAATCAATGCATGTAATAATA
>CAIGRL010043260.1:0-12493 GCA_903798325.1 Fraxinus xanthoxyloides
AACAACCCACAGAAGGAATAATCATCCTTCTCATAAGGAACATCAAATCAGAGATTTGATCCTCGAATATTATGTAACAGATTTGAGAGAAAAAGGATAGAGATCTAAAATCTCGCAGCCAGAGAGAGAGAGAGTGTATGTGAGAAAACCCTAGAAGTCGATCTATCAAATCAGCCAGATGAAACAGTGTAAATAATAGAAAGATCTAGAATTCCATCCAACGGCCACCAACAGTCCACGTGTCAACATCCAAAGCAAATCACAAGATTAAAAGAGTTGCACTTTCATAAAACACGATTTCAGCCAAATGTTGGAAACATTACAATTGAACCCGGTTCAATACTTAACAACTAATCAAATAAATCATGTCTTATGTCAGAAAATCAGAGCAGCGTGACAAGTATGTTTCACTCGAAAAGAATTACTTCACATAAAATAAGTAAATAAAAATATTTCTCATTTTACCGACTTGGTACCTATACAAATTCCTATTGCATGCCATAATGAGTGTACGTTACTTTACAATTTTCAAATTTTTAAACAGAAATTGGATCGCACAGAACAGCTCATATTCCAACCAATCAGAAAGCTTTCCTGTAATTCCTCAGATCCTTATTATCATTTGTTTATTTCCCCCAAGATTATATATATATATAAACTCCAGTCTCCATGGTTCCCCAGAACTTGACACTGCATCACTAAAATGCTGCCGTTGGTCGCCACCAAATTATTCTCCGCCGCCGCCCCTCAATCCATGTCAATTCAGAAACAAAGATTTTCACTTCTATTTTCTTGAATGTACTGATTCTTTATTGGATATAGAAAATAGTCGTTTTATTGAATTACATCAAAATGATACGCCGGAGAAGATCGACTAAAAGAGGCGGTAGCGGTGGCGGATCAGTTCCGGTGTACCTTAATGTATACGATCTTACCTCCATTAATGGATATGCTTATTGGTTTGGACTTGGGGTTTACCATTCTGGGATTCAAGGTGAGTACTCAATCTTGCTTTCCTTCAAAGAATTACATTTTTCATTTTTTGAATAAATGATTAGATCTACTGTTGAATTATTGCCCTTTTGTTATAACTTGATAAAACAGCGAACCAAGAACTGATAGTTTAGTACTTTAGTTTCTTGAATCATAATCCATATACTTAATTCCTCAGTCCTTGATTTTGCTTTAATTAATTCCTCAGTCCTTGATTTTGCTTTAAACTAGCGTCGTCTTACTGGTTTTGCCAAACGGCACGAATTTACATTGGAAATTGTCGTGCCGAAGTTTAGATACGAATTTATAGGTAAAATACTAAAAGAGAGTTTCTTAATGAATCATGGCAGTTCATGCAGTAGAATATGCATTTGGAGCACATGAAAACTCAACAACTGGGATTTTTGAAGGAGAGCCAAAACACTATGAAGGATTTACATTCAGAAAGTCAATTTTGATGGGATGGACAGATATGACACCAGGAGAGGTGAGGGGAGTGATGGAAGAATTTGCACAAAAATACAGAGGAAATGCTTATAATTTGATTACTAAAAATTGCAATCATTTTTGCAATGATGCTTGCATTAAACTTACTGGGAATTCAATCCCAAGTTGGGTTAATCGACTTGCTAGAATTGGTAAGTTCTCGCTTCTATATCATTTAATGATAAAGAGCGTGCTAGAAGACAATACGTAAATGATATACATGTAAACTATCTCTAACGATATACACATTTTTCGTTGCAAGGCTGGTTCTGCAATTGCATTATTCCAGTGAACTTAAAGTTGATGAAAGTTGGGCACCTTAAAATTGAAGATAAGGTCCGTGAAGGGGAGGAGAAGAAACTGAGAAGCAGTTCGTCTCAATCACATTCTTCATCTCTCCCAACAATCACAGCCAGTAGAAGCAGAAGTCGTTTGCAGGGGAGCTCCACCCCTTGATTATTGGTTCTTCTACTCTACCATGTTTGGTAACACAAGCAGCGAAAATTGTCTATTATACTGATCGGTTTTATCTAAAAATGCCCAGCATTTCAATGAGGCCCATTTACATCTAACTTCGTTGTCGATTTCATTCTTTGCAAAATTTTAACGAACATGCCTGTAAACTATAGAATTCTTGCAAATTTACTGGGGGTGGTTACATAAACATACGAAGGAAAAAATTACAGCGGAGGCCTCCAACTAATGTGAAATGGAGCAAGCCTCTAATGAGAGATTTGCCTCAAATAACTGGACAACTGAGTTTGGATCTCTACACTATATTCAGCACGTTTTTCCACAAGTAAACTACACGAATAGATTATAGATCCTAACCACCCCGTGCAGCACCGAGGCACACAAGAGACTTCCGTTTTAGAAAGTGCTCGAGGTAATTGATTCTGTGATGTAGTTACACCAATTCATCCTAAAGCAAGGTCAACTCTTATTCAAGTATAGACATTGTTTTGATTTTCTATCCACAAAGAACCTCAAAGCTTGCTTCCTCCTCCAAAGTAAGATTTAGATCGGGAAGTACAAACTTAGCCTCACATGGAGAACCTGCCTTCTCCTTAGAAGGCCCGTTTGGAGGACAGCATTGCAGCGAATCATCATTGCCCAAGACAAATGGAGGGAAGATCGGAGGGATATGATGACGAGCTTCTGACTTTTGCTGGAATTGACAGGGAATTGCATTCTCAGGTTCAATCATAGATCTTCTTTTAGTAGCTGATTCGAGCTGTGCCGAAGAACAATGTCAGTCACCACACTTTCAGAAAAAAAAATTGATTTGGAATGTAAAGGGAAAAGGGAAGAATGGATCAAAAGTAATTGCACTTTTATTCTCTTCAAACTATCATTTGTAGCCTTCTGTTTCTCCAAATTTTTGCGTAATGCCGCAATATCCTGTGCCATTTCAGGTAATGAAATTAGAAATTTTATACGTGAATTAGTATTTATAAGCATTGAAAAAGTAGAATACCATTTTCAATTCTCCTTTTTCCTTGTTAAGCAAGTACTCCTCCACTTGAAGTTCTGCCAAGGTCTGCAAATCAACACGAAACAACTAAAGTGCTACTTAATTTCTGTTTTCTTTATTGATTCATTACATTTTCTGATGCAAAACCTTGATAAAATATTGACCATCTTATCCTTATGTCAAAGCTTCCAAAGAGAAAAAGGAAGAAGTAGAGTTCGTCCCGTAAATTTTACTACTATATTTTTATCCTAAATGGTTTAAGGTGTCCATAGTCCAATGACTGGACTGTCACAAACCTCAATCCAGGATTTCATGATATAAACACCACGTATTTATAACTAATATATACTTCATCAGCTCAATGGATCCAACAGTAATCACCTTCTTCTTTCTTGGCCTCTTTGTGGATTTTTCACCATTCCCATAAACCTGAAGCATAAAATCGAAAAAATAATATATCACACTTGGCGAAAATCTCGTTTGTTGGTACTTGTGAATTGTTAAAAGTTGTATGTACGTTACGAGCTAATTCACAGAATTATCTCAGAAAATTTCTAAAAGAGGAGCTTCAGCAACAATAATCTCAACCGTGCGATTAAGAGTCTGCTTTCACGTGGGCCGGTAAACAAAGATCAAGGCTGCTATGAATCTCAAGTGGATTACTACTGAAATCTATGCCGGTTTACTTTTCTGGTCAAAATAACTAGTTTTAAAGTAACATTAATATATAAACTTATTTAATTTCAGCAATGACGCTGCTAGAAATGATACTTTCAACAGGTAAACTATGAAGATCAATTCAACTAAAAACGTCAACCAGTGTCCATGTCAACTGATGTTGAAACTTAGACAAAGACAGCCCAGAAATTGTTTTGAATATCATACTATCATCCCAGTAAAAGAGTTATGTTTCATGTTAGTGAACATAATTCACCTCAAAATTTAGCAGATGCGAAACAAATTTTCTTTCCTATGTAAAAATGAATTTGCGAACAAAGATATGCAAATGTTTTTCATGACCTAAAAGTTACGACATATGGTTAACAGTAAAGAGTGAAGCAATATTTAAACATGCCACGACAATAAAAAGCAGTACATTTCTCCGTGAAAATTTGCTGGTACCTTTCGCCATTGACGTCGAACACCTAAGATTTAGGTAATTCACAAGCCATATACCGGGTACGTGTCTCCATGTGTGTGCATGCGTGTAAGAGAAAAAAAGATGTAAAGAAGCCCACAGTTAGGTAATACTTGTCTGCTTACATAATAGATGTTGGGTCACTGGTGACAAAAATGGCCCCTCCACTCGAACAAACCTCCCTTCAAATAAATACACAAAGCTAAACGCACACATACTACGTAGACCCGTCACATATTTTGGCATTTAGTACTACACTACAGTTTCAGAGCACCATGAAATAGCAGTTATTTAAACAAAACTCAGATAAGCAAGATGCCATCATATTATTCAACGGACCACAATGAGTAAAATTTAAACTACAACGCCTCAAATATAATATAAAACTCTAAACAACAAAAAGTTTAAACCTAAACTACACTAACAACGTCTAACCAAATCTACTTGCTTGGACCCACAAGTTAAAAGTAACCCAAAATTCTTAGAAAAAGAACGCTCATAACACTCTGTCAAGCATATAAATCACAGCAAATAAATCACCACCTTTAGTGCTTTTACCCAAAAGAAAAAGATGAAGTCAGTATTCTCTGACTTTCACTTCATTAGAAGGTAAATTTCATCTCGACAACAAGGGACTAAACATTGTTCTTAATAAATTTGAAGTTGGCTGATTATGTGCAGAACCACGATGCAGCCTATCACACTGGATTGTGTCCCCATAATTGAAAAAAGGTTAAGCACTCAACCACTAACAAAACTTCATCAGATTGCCATGAAAACACGCCACCGCTTACAAAAGAGCATCCACACTGAATCGACCAAAATACCCCTCTACTGACTCCAAAACGTGTGACACAAATATTCTTCAAACGACATTTTCTGTTTTTGCACCCAAATAGAAAAATTGTTCGGTATAGATTTTAATCCAATTAAAATTTAAAATATACCCGTTCCACTTATCTAATCTCACTTATCTAATAAAAGTCAATAATTACGACTAGTTTTTCAATTTTAATCCGATATTAATCTCTACCAAACACACAGTCAAGAATTGGATGGGCAAATTACCCTTTGGGTAAGGGGTGTTATTATAATTTCATTCTAAACAGTAATGGGTTGGGCAAAGGGGTAACAAGAAAAAGTGACAAGTCATTCTACAAATAATCTTCTCGTGTTCCTCTGACTCTGACCATTTACATTGAAAAAAGTCACCCATTTTCTGGCGACCGGAGAATATTACCGGCATCAGATCGGTGAAATGACTAAAGAGCCCATGCAACTGCCGGAATTGGTGAACCTGAAAATATCCGAATTGTGTTGGGGTATTTTCGTCAAACAAAAATTTGAAGCATCGATTGACAATTGAGTATCGACGACTCATGAGACTCTAATGAACAGTGAAAAATAACTAACCCAGCCGAGCTACTGAATCGCCATCGCCGCCCAGCGGATAAGTAAACATTGATGCCAATGAAAGTTGAAACTCACGGTTAACAACTGAGAAATATTAAATATGAAAACATTTCACAAGTACAAACCTCAGATCTCGCGGGTTTGGATAGTTTCGGGTCAGAGGATCGGCTTGACTCTTCAGGGTTACCGTCAACCGTGCCAGCACTTCCAACACAGCCGCCACTGATAGAGGTGGCACCGTTCCATGACAGTGGCGTTGTAGGACTGCCTCTGAAAGCCGGTTTCAAGGCGGAGTCAACTGCAACGGGCTTAGACCTGCGTTGACGCATGCTCCACTCAAGCGGCAAAGCTATCTGTTTAAAAGGAGCCAACGGCCTCGGGTAAGACTGGTTGAGCCGTAGCAGCAGCTCCACCACCATGTTATCGTCACTCATGGCTGCTTCCACCCACTCCTCGTCATCAGTCATGGTTTTCGCTTTATTATCTTATAGTGAGAGAAAGGAATATAGGGAGAGATGAAAGGGTGTTGGCAAAGAAGAAGAAAAGAAAAGAAAAGAAAATCAGATGGGATTTATAAAATCATAGTAATAAATAGGGGGACACGAGTTTTATGCATGTGTGGTGAAAGTGCTTGTACTGTATTTGAGGGTTAGTGCGTGTGTTGACTGTTGATGACTTGTGGTGATATTGAAAAATGATGAAAGGATTCTTCTTATTTTTCGGTCACTATTGGCAAGTATGGGCCCACTTACAATACGTGGCACGAACCGGTTGCTTTTATTACGGCCCATTTACTACTCTTCCATTTGCTTGTAGTACTACTCCTTTAAAGATAGAGTAAACAATAAGAATTAGAACTTTTATTTTTATTTGTTTGATATTAGTCCAATTATTAGTTTTGTTAAACATCATATTATTTTTAGTATATTTTAATTCACATAATACCGTCATATTCCAATAAACATTTTATCTCTCGAGTCTCTCAACACAGCGCAAGTACTTCGATTAGTACCAAAATAAATTTAGACTAAGGGTGTGTTTGATAGATATTATTTTGGAAGAATGAATTTTGGAATAGTTGATTGATAGAGAATGTGTGGTTGAAAAAAAAAGGAAAAGTTATTGATGTGATGTAAAATATTATTTTATTGAATAATGTGTGATTGAAAATGAAAATTTTAGAGGGTGTGGACACTCGTTTTTGGAGAATATAATTTTTGAAATAGTGACTGATGGGAGAATGTGTGGTAGAAATGTTATGAAAAGTTGTATATTTTGGGTAATATTATTTTATTGAAAGAATATGTGGTTGAAATGAAAAAAAATAAAATAATGAAAATGAAAATGAGACGAGAATTAGTTCAAACAGGTTGATCCATCACATATTGTGGCCCTATACAACAAGATTTTTAGTGATATTTTGTCTCAATCATAGATTCCAAAGCAATCAAATTTATTTACTTAAAGAATAATTTGGTTCATGTCAAACGTGAGTTTACAAGTAAACATACTTTGAAGTATCTTTTTATTTTTTAATGAAATATAAGGTTATGCTACATTGTTATAGAAACAAATTATACTTTTTTAAACCAAAATGTTGCTTAGCCCCTTGGTTGATTCTTATTTTTTTTTTTAAATATATATATTTTTTCATTCACACATTTTTAATAAAATAAAATCACACACAAACACAAGACTTTTCTTTATTTTTTAATCATACATTTTCCAACGATCTACTATTTCAAAATGCATTCTTATGGTGTGTTTGATGAATATTATTTTAGAAGAACGTATTTTGGAATAGTAGATTGATGGAGAATGTGTAATTGAAAAAAAAGGAAAAGTTATTGATGTGATAGAAAATATTATTTTATTAACGAATGTGTGGTTAAAAATGAGTAGAANATTTTATTAACGAATGTGTGGTTAAAAATGAGTAGAAGAATGAGAATGAGAATGAAAATTTTAATGTGCGTGAAACATGGGCTTAATCTTTGAATGGAATTCAAACCAGCTCTATAGTCTAATAGTAAATAAGAAGATATGTTAAAATATGCAACTTACTTGATTTGGTGAAAAACGTTTTAATGTTTTCCCGTTTTATTTACTATTAGGGCTCGTTTGATTGTTACGGTAGAAAATATGTGGAAAAAAAATGAATTTCGGAGAAAATAATTATCTAGAATTTGTTTTTCAGAGAATTGTTAATTAAATGTGTTTGAAAAAATTTTAAAAATTTGAATCTTTTTGTTCAAGTTTGGCTTTATTTTACATGTAAGTTATTCATTAAAGTGAAATTTTTTCTTTACAATTGGTTATGAAATTTGTTACCATTGCTAAAAAGAAAAAAAAAATTTGTTCGAAAACTATTTTTTCACCATTTTTCATCAAAATTTAGTGTTCGTTTGGTTTCGTTTTATATGAAAATTGTTCATTAAAGTGAAATTTTTTTTACAATTGGTTATGAAATTTATTTTATTGCCAACAAAAAAAAGGAAAAAAAAAATGAGGCTAGAAACCTGGAATTCATTTTCTCACCAAAATGGTAGGAAAATGAATTTCGCTTGCCATCAAACAGAAAAAAAGTGGGAATATAAAAAATACCCATTTTCTATGAAAATTTAAGCAATCAAACAGGGCCTTAGTGTTTTAAGCTTAGATAAGCACGCACTCAGTAGGTTTGACTTCTAGCAATCTATAGTGATAAGATTTTTTCAAGAACAATGAAATGAATATTAATTATCGTTATTATTCAACTTTAAGTTGATATCGAGTTAATCAAAATCTAAGTTTCATGTCGAAACATGGAGAAAGTTAAAATGTCTTGCTGTTCAAAGTTAAAATTTAAAAAATGACTTCATTGCAGTAAAAAGGGGAAAAGGAAAAAGAGTTATGTTGATGTATAAAATTAGATTATAAAATTGATTTACAAAATACGTGTTGCCAACATTTGGGTTATTGATTTTAAAAATAGTTTTTGAAATCAATGATCTAGATTTTGCCACATCATTTTGCCAACACATTTCTATAAATTATCTTCGTACAAGTAGCATAATTGAAGGCGGAAAAATGGATGAAAAAATATGAATTTTAGGCCGGCAAATAAGTGAAAATTTCAAAGCTGCGGTCTAAGTGACCTTTGTACTGAAGGATCCACGTGTCAAGCGTGCAGTGAGTCGGCCACGTACTCCATAACATTTGGCAATTTACGACTTTCTAATATGGTTGGGGGTAGTTAGTTTGTTGTTGCCGTTTGCCCAATAATTGTTTCACACACAGTTCCAGATCAATACAGAAAAATATTTTGACAATTATGGACACCTTTATGTTATGGACTATGTACATAATCCAATTTATAAATTATTTATAAGTAATCAAATTTCATTTCCAATAATACGCTACAATGAATTCACAAAGATTACTCACACGTTCATCACTCATTTTAATTTATTCTTAAAATAAATTACTTTCAAACTGAAGCTTATAAAACGTAAGTTAGGATTTTATTTTTAAGTAAAAATATTAAGTTTTGAAAGTAATTGTTACTTTACAGTTAAAATAAGCATATTACTTATTTTTAATTTAATTAATAATATTGTCTACCCAAAAATTAATTACTCCAAATATTTTTTTAACACTGAGTAATACCTATGATGTTTAGCACGAATTTGTGTAGTAGTGAGATCCACTATCTACAATTGATTAAAATTAAAAATTAAAAATTAAAAATGATTACCAATTATAGTCCACGTGGCCATGTAATGCGGGGCTAAACATTCACTTGTTATAACACTATACTTAACCAAATATATCAAAATAGCATAACTAAATGAAATGAGAGTAAATTTAATGGTGTTCAGTACCAATCAAGATGGTATTGCAGGTTCATCTTTAACGATTCAACGAAGAAAATTAAATTGGGTTTTCATCACCACTTGTTCACCTTATTTTTTGTACGGGACGTGACCAACAGATTTCAGTTGCTTTCATGTCCACGTAGCCTCTTTCTCACATTTGGATAAATTGTTAGAACGTATGATATTTTCCAGTGATGAATGAGGCAGTCACGAGTACTCGACAATCAAGTCAGTATGTCTGGAATTAAGTATTTAGCCTTGTTTGACCGCTATTAAACTATAATTCTCGATCTTCTTATCAACCACACATTATCCAATAAAATAATATTACACGTAAATCCAATAATGTGGCCAAATATGCACTTAGGTGTAAGACACGTTAAAGACACGAGTCACAATATTTGAGATTTGAATCCGAGAGTCAAAATAAGAAAACAAAGTTATAGTTTGAATGTATAAAATTGCACTGCCTTCAAAATGACATTAGGTGGGAACTTTTATAGTAGAAGAGAACAAATAATAATTGTTTGATGAAGAGACACATGACTTCATCTTAACGTTCGAAGCGCTTTGTCATAGGCATCATTATGTCAATCATGTATTTATGGGCATTTGATGCTCCTGACCATTAGTCACTCTAGGACCTAAGCCGACATGTAAGGATTAGACTTGATATTTTGATCCACTCTATGACCTAAGCCGGCATATAAGGATTAGACTTGATATTTTGATTTGGTAAACTGTGTTGCAATGAGCGATCCATCAATTGATCATGGAAAATCTTGTGCAAAAGATCCTTCTAGCACCTTGCATTGCATCGCCTCATCTACGAGAGTTCGGCCTCTTCATGGAAGTTCGACAGAATTCATCACTTCAACTGCTAAAAGGGTCTCACCTCGTGGATGGGGTTCAACCCTTACATGAGGGTTCGACTAGGCTAAGTAGGATGGTGATGTGGAGTGGGAGCCCATTTTGTTTGCTAGTTGCCTGCCACGTGGTCCGTGTTTAGAGCCTTATCTGATGAGGCGTAACACTATTGATAATACTAAATTCGTTTACTAATATTTATGTAGTGAATTAAATATGAGTACTATCAGTCACCTAAATGGAAACTTAATAGCATTATTACAAATCTTCTACACAACACTCTCACGTGTGTGGGGCTCACAATGGAGCTCACATTGTTGGGCCCACACATATGGTAAATGATTGTGTACCAAGTGCGTATGTGTAGTATTTCTTATTTCTTAAATATAAGTATCATTACATGTGGCAGTTTATTAAAAACGACCCATAATCTAACGCCACATTCGGCGCTTCATACTTACTCGCACACCCTCACATGTAATGCGTGTTTACAAACAACTGCATTACTATGTTAAATATAAGCGCGTCGGAACCACAAATTATAAAGAGCGCTACCCATGTCGCACTTTGTTGCACATAGCTTTATGGGGTCTTTTCAATCCATTGAAACCCTAACCCAAACGGCCATTCTACATCGTAGTTTCTTAAAACTCCCTGAACTTAGAATTATTTACTAGTCTGCCATCGCCTCCATCTCCTATATAACTCGTCCTTCTGTTTGTTGTTCTTGGGTTTGCCAAAATAAAGACCCAACTCTCTTTCTTCATTTCAATTATTTTTTCTATACTCCATGGTACAATCAGTGGAAGTGTCGTCCTCAAGAACCAGATCGGAGGGTACAACTCTGCACAGAAACTTCCAACGTTCCTTATCCCCCTCGGGTCGGTTCTGCTCCTCATCAATATCTAATTCTTGTACATCGTACGTGTCGGCCAGGCCCGAATCGTTCATGACCCGGCCTTCTAGCCCGACTCGAGTCAAAATCTGCAGATCCGTTTCCCCTTCTCCCACCGTAAGGTTCTCTACCTCACACAGCCACTCAATCGCATCTTCAAATAATCGGTATGGAAATCAGGGTGTCCGTGTCCAGCAGTTCAATTCGGGTCCAAAGAAGACGTGTATGTGTTCCCCTACAACGCACCCTGGGTCCTTCCGGTGCAGTCTACACAAGAACAACAATAGAAACCGTGGGTACACCAGTGATAGCCAGACGTCGTTTCGGTCGAGTCACCACTTAAATATGCGGAGATCGGCGATGACGAATTCTCTGGTTAGAATCGGAACTGTCGAAGGAGATTTAGTGAAGAGAGCTCTAGCGGCTTTGATTCGACCTTCGTCACATCATCTGCGCCGCCGTGACGATTTCCAGCCGCGACCGAGCCGATTCTCGATCATGTCCAAAGCTTAAGATTGAATTCTATGTTTCGGCGCGTGTTTTGTACAGTTCCCAGTGCGGTTGAGCCGCGATTTTGCAGAAGTTGAGGATACCAGTTTTAGAAACCCTAGCTATGGAGAAATACTGTAGAAAGCGGCCATCTGAATGAATGATTTTTACTTTCGGGATTTCTCTTTTATTATTTTCTTTAAAAAAAACCTTAATCAGAAAATAACTCGAAATTAATTGAATTCAAGAACAACCATTATAATTTTTCGATTTGATTTCTTTTCTTTCTGTACTTTTGGATTGTGTTGTGAATTGTATTTCGTTTTCTTGCAGTGATTTTTGGAATTTCAAATTTTGTGGATAATCAATCAATCCATACCTGGGATTTATGCATCAGCAACTATTGCTACTCCGACAGGTGATTTGGGTTAATTATTACTATTTTCAAAATTAGAATTCTTGAATTTTCTGCTTCATTCTGTCCGTCCTTTTTGACCTTTATAATAATAAACTCTTTTAATTGCAGGTACACCTGGGGACATGACAAAATGACTGACTAGATGTATGGAATTGGACAAAAATTGCTATAAATATAAATTCATGTACCATGTTAGCAATTACGACAGATTGTGTCAAGTCAATCTGCAACATAGGAATCCTTTCTTGGAATAAAAACAATAAATTAAATATTATTTGATGAGTTTTGAGGTTGTAATAAAAATAAAACTTTGTAATATATCTAGCCCCTGTTTGGCTCCTATTAAATTTCTTATTTTCATTCTTCTACTCATTTTCAACCACACATTCTTCAATAAAATAATATTTTCCATCACATCAATAACTTTTCCTTCTTTTTCAACCACACATTCTCGATCAATCTA
>CAIGRL010043298.1:0-12817 GCA_903798325.1 Fraxinus xanthoxyloides
AGAGAGAGAGAGAGATCATTGCTGTTGGACAATGCAATAATCAACAAATACATCTCTGATTTATACCAAATTTGTAAGTTTTAGACTTTTCTACTGCTTATGATGTTTCCTGGTACTTACAATTGTCTTATGTTTCTGGTCGTCACCTTTTTCTTGTGAGTTTGAAATGAATAATACTTTCTTAGTATTTGGAATAATAGGATTCTTTAAATTAGTGCCTGATTATGTCAAGGAACTTTTGTTTGGTTTAGAGTTGCTCCATGACATGATATTTTCTGATTCTTGCATGAGCTTTGCTTGGTACAGAATTGCTCCTTGCATAAATTCACTATTGTGCATTTGTTCATGCTCTAGAAAGAACATTGTTTTCTGATTTTTCGTCTTGGTAATGATTTCCAGTTCGCTTTGGCAGCCAATTTCAACGTGACTGCATTCAAGAAATGTGTAAAACATTACGGGTACTAAATGCTGTACACCACCACGAGATTGGTATCCCTCTAAGCATCCAGCAGTACAAGGTCTTAGTGCTCACTACTTTATGTCTGAAGTTGCAATTCCATGTTGACTCTTTAATGAAAGCAACTTACAATTATATTTTCTTGCAGTTGCTTACACCATCCGTGCTGATTAATCGTCTGATTAATGCTCATAAATACCTACTAGCTCTTCGGATTTCAGAATACCTTGGAATGAATCAAGTAAGTTTACAAAATCTCATTTCTTATTCGAACTGTATCGTACGTTTTGATCTCTTCCCATCCCTTCCTTCTCTTTTGGTAGCCTTTGGTTGCTTAACAATGGTTCACCTAGGTACCTTTNTTATGTCTGAAGTTGCAATTCCATGTTGACTCTTTAATGAAAGCAACTTACAATTATATTTTCTTGCAGTTGCTTACACCATCCGTGCTGATTAATCGTCTGATTAATGCTCATAAATACCTACTAGCTCTTCGGATTTCAGAATACCTTGGAATGAATCAAGTAAGTTTACAAAATCTCATTTCTTATTCGAACTGTATCGTACGTTTTGATCTCTTCCCATCCCTTCCTTCTCTTTTGGTAGCCTTTGGTTGCTTAACAATGGTTCACCTAGGTACCTTTCATCCCCTTTTGTGTTGTTACTCACTGCTATGTAAATTTTCAAGTACCACCATACCATTTCTGTTACCTATGATGGATGCTTATACTTGCTTCTGTAAGTCAAGGCGAGCAGTTAAGTTCTACTGCAATTCTAACTATTTACGTTAAATTTGAAATTAGAACACAAATTATTTTTGGAATTGTTCACTGCAGTGTCAAATTGAGCTAGATGCTTGTCGTGATAAACTGCTTTCCATTAACAGTTGGATGTATGATGTTCAGATATTCATATTAATTAGTATTAAATGATATTTAACTCCAATTGGTAGCTCTTTTATTTCTCAACTTCCTTTGGGAGAGTAAAGAAGTATGGTAATTCTATTATAAAAATAAAAGTAAAATCAATTAATTAAAATTCTTGTAGAGTAAATGATTTGACACGGTTCTAATAGTAAAAAGAACATTTTGGTTTATCTATAGCTCTCTTTCTGCAATTCTTCAGCATCATAGAATTATAATTTTTAGAGAAATTATTTGACTTGAAATTTGATGTGAAAATATGCCATTCCATGCATCTCTATGCAAAGAAAACTAGAAAGGAGAATTTGAATTGAGTACCGTTTGACTAGAATCGTTTATTACACAACAAAGTCTATGATTCGTCTTTTTCCCACTTCCTGTGCTGTTAGTCTGTATGAACAGTTTCTGCATTCACTGTGGTGGGGGGTATTTAGAGCACTGATATTGCTGGTTATGTTTTCTTTAATTTTTATTTAGCCCATGTTTGTCCCCATGTTTATAAATGGTCTAACCACTTCTTATCCACGCATTTTATGGGATCACAAGTATTACTCACTTATCCACCAGTCATTTCTATATATTTATAAGTTAAATTGGTTATAAACAACTTTCAAACATGCGGTTAAACACATCTTAGTATGCTTATTATCAATGCCAATATTCCCAAATTTGAAGTCTGTATTCCTTCACAGCTTGGTAGTACAATATTTATTAAAATTATGTTATGCTTTTAAGTTGATAAAACAACTTGTCTTGAATTTCTAGAGAAATTATTTATTTTTATTTTTTTGTGAAGGTGTTAACTGAAACTGCTTTGACATTCAACAGTTAAAAAAATCAGCAATTATCAAATAGATAATTGTAAACATTATTAAAATAATTATATTGCTCTTGTCCAGCTTTCTATACAATTTTATTTTCATTTATCAAGCTCAGTGTAAGATTCTGGAATTTAAGAACCTTTTTCAACTCTTAGTGGCACGAATTGTAGTGGGAACTAATTTGAGATGCTGCTTATAATCCCCTTGACGGGCAAAAACCCACAGCCACTGCAGCAAACCAAAAAGTAAAGAAGAGAAATGTCTGGGCTTCTGGCAATCCTTGCGAAATAGTCAAATGCAGTTCCTACTGTTACTTCTATATAATAAAATATAAAAAGGATGAAGTATGTATTGTTTGGCAATGGAATAATTCTGTATCAGCAGTGCATCTAATAATATCATTCTATTTGTTGTTGTTTTGAGTAGGAAGTTGTAATAATGCACTGGGCTTGTACTAAGATAACAGCATCCTTGGGGATTCCTGATGCCAGTCTCCTAGAAATCTTACTTGATAAGGTCAGTGTCTATGTTATTACCTTAACCTAACATGAAAACAACTTTCCTATTATTTTTTTTATCAGTTTTGCATGAAATCCCATGTCTGAATAATGATTCTCGAATTGTAGCTGAAGATATGTAAAGGCATATCTTATGCTGCAGTTGCTTCTCTTGCAGATAAGAATGGACGCAGGAAATTAGCTGCGATGCTAGTTGAACATGAGCCACACTCCTCGAAACAGGTCTTCTTGGGTTTTCTCATGTCTTTCTATCTGTTTGTTGGTTCATTTTATATTCAAAAAGAGGAGTTTGTTCTTCATTTGTATTTTATCTGAGCATGTTACCTCATTAACTTTCGTAATTCTCAACCAGTGGCTTTAGTGTTGAACCGAAAAGAAAAACAAAAAAAAAAAAACTAGAGTATATCTTTCGATAATCTTATTGAACTAATGAGTTTGTTATTATATCAGATCCCTCTCTTAATAAGCATTGGAGAAGAAGATACTGCACTTGTGAAGGGTATAGAAAGTGGTGATACTGATCTTGTCTATCTTGTCCTGTTTCATATCTGGCAGAAGGTGTGCAAAAATTTTACTGAAATGGGCTTACATCAATAGTAGATTGAATAGCTTTTTATCTGTGACTAATACCATCTACTCTTTTTGAGAATCTGTTATCGTGGTTTCAATAATGATATTTATTATTGCAGAGACCATCGTTGGAGTTTTTTGGAACTATACAGGCCAGACCACTGGCCCGCAATTTATTCGTAACTTATGCACAGTAGGCAGTCTTCTTCCTATAAAAAATACTGTAGAGTACAGTCTTCTTCTGTAGAAATCCTTCTCTCCTAATGTAATTTGTTTCTAATCTTTTTATCTTTTTCCAGATGCTATGAGCATGAATTCTTGAAGGACTTTTTCCTATCCACCGGTCAACTTCAGGTAGGTTCTAGTTGCACTTGTTTCATTGGGTCTTTTCCCTTCTCTAATCAAATATGAACTTATATGAAGGGATAAGACTGTAATAATTGTGTGAGTCTCTATTCCTGAATTATTAGAAGTGTCTTGTCATCTACCAAATGCATATCTACAACAAATTGAACTCTTGGACGAAGGAAGACATATATTTTTCTTTACTTTCTTTTGTTCTTCAGGGGGCTGTGGTTTTCTGCCCTTTTCCATTTATTGTGGTATTCCCATGTTCTTTTTCAATTAAATGGTAATGCTTGTATAGTTGCTTGAGTTCAACTAGAAATTTAAGATATCTGTTCAAGTATATTACAATAAGATAATTTAGCTGATGTCAAGTTTTTTGTTTCTTTCAAATCTAAGCATGAGTGAATTTCTTATACTACGGAGCTCATGAATTTAATATCGGTGGCGAGATATAATTTAAGTGTTTGTTTGGGAGAAGATTATTTGAAGTGAATGGTTCTTTTGGAGAATGTGTGGTTAAAAAGTAGGGAAAAGTTATAGGTCCACGTACAAAATTTTATTATTGGGGAATGTGTGGTTGAACATGAGTTTGAGGAAAATTGATTTTTGAAAAACCTGTTCCCTCTAAATGTACTCAATATTATTAACTTGAGATTCTAGAACTTGTTTGATCTTGTCTAATACTGTTCTTACTGTAGAAGGTTTTATATTTTGTAGGATGTTGCTTTTCTCTTGTGGAAAGAGTCCTGGGAACTGGCAAAAAATCCAATGTCTAGCAAAGGATCCCCACTTCATGGTCCACGCATAAAACTCATTGAAAAGGCACAGCAGCTCTTTTCAGAAACGAAGGAATACATATTTGAGTCCAAGGCAGCTGAGGAGCATGCAAAATTGATAAGGTGACCTCTGTATATTGTGTTTATTAGCAAGTGAACTTTCATTAATGATTCTCATTTTTTTTCAACTCAAGGATCATTTGACTCTCAATTAACTTCTATATGACTACCAATCTTTTGCATCATGCTATTTATACTTAAGATTTACACATCTTTACTTTTTAATACTGTATGAACAAATATAAAAATATGAATTTCCATTGGTCATTAAACTGCTTTTGGATCAATGCCCCTTGTGTACCCTTTACCAAAATCTCATGACACACTGTTTTTCTAAAAATATTTTCAAGATTCTTAATTATTTTTCCAGTCATGGAATCAATTCTATCTACTCGAATGATCCATAAATTTGTGTATCAATTAATGGCGTAAGGACTTGGCCTTTTCAGAATCCCAGCAGGATCAGTTAAATCCTTAACAGTGTCTTTAATGCTAGATTTGAAACTTTAGTCCATATTGGATGGGACATAAAAAAGTTATTCAACACCAATCTATGTAATAATTTCATTTTAACTTTTATTGGCGAATCAGACTAAGAAATTATTTATATATGAAGCATCTCTTCTTACTCTGTTCTCTCTGTCCTCTCCCCTTTTATTATTTTAAGTTTGAAATATGAGCTAGTTTAGCGTAGATTTTCATTTCTGGTTAAACTCTTTATGGATGATTTGCAATCAAATTCAGAATTCAGCATGACTTGGAGGTGACTACCAAGCAGGCTATTTTTGTGGACTCTAGTATCAGCGATACTATTCGTACATGTATTGTACTGGGAAATCACCGGGCTGCAATGAAAGTTAAAACAGAATTTAAGGTTTGTTTCCACATTTTACTACTACTAAACAGTATGGATTAACAATTATATGCAAGAAATGATTTTCAGCATTCTTTTCTTCTCTCTGCTTAGGTTTTTATGTGCAATTTATTCTATGCACAATCATTTTTGTCATGTTGACATGATTCAGGTTTCGGAGAAGCGATGGTATTGGCTTAAAGTTTTCGCTTTGGCAACAATCAGGGACTGGGATGCCCTCGAAAAATTTTCAAAAGAGAAAAGACCGCCAATAGGTAGCCTTTCTAATTGATTAAATTATAAAAAGTAATTTGTCTCCATATAGTACTTTAGCATGCTTGTATCTTTTTGTTCTCTCTACATGAGTATTTTGCGCAGTAAATGAATGACTACGTCCCTTGCAAGCATGGGTTACAAGTTTGCTAGGGATGGTTACGCATTTAGCACTTGATTGAGCCCCATTTTGAGAGAAAAATATATTTTTGAATATGGATTTTTTGGAGAATGTGTGGTTAAAAATAAGAGAGTTCGATTTACTTGTAAAATTATTTTATTAAAGAATGTAATTGAAAATGAGCCCCTGTTTGAACTAAATTAAAATTCTCACTCTCATTCTTCTACTCAGTTTCAACCGCACATTTTTCAATAAAATAATATTTTCCATCACATCAATAACTTTTCCTTCTTTTTCAACCACACATTCTTCATCAATCTCCTATACTAGAATATATTCTTCCAAAATAATGAGGCTCAAACACACCCTGAGTTTTGAAAAAATGGGGGTCAAACAAGGGTTTAGTTCTTCATCCTCCTCCAAAGTTTATTTAAAGTTACTAAATTTATCAGTTAGTTTTCTACTCAAAGGGAAAGGGAAAAAAAAAAACCAAATAAAAAGAGATGAAGTCCAACCCAGACACCATGGTATTTTTTCTTGGTGAGAAATGATCCATTCCTTGGGCATATTTCCTAGAAACATTTGAATGTCGCCAATGGGATGCAGAATTGATGAGCTTAAAACTTTTTCCCTTTCACCTTTTCACTTTTAAGCGCTGTCATTTGTAGGTTACCGGCCATTTGTGGAGGCATGTGTTGATGCAGATGAGAAAGGTGAAGCCCTTAAATATATACCAAAACTCACTGACCCCAGAGAGAGAGCCGAGGTAGAATTGATTGTTGAATCTGCGTGCAAGTTTCAGATAGTATTTTCTTTCGCAAGCAAAATAGGCATTTTTTTTTATGCAAATTGCTGACCGTCCACATTGTAATTCACGAACAGGCATATGCTAGAATTGGTATGGCCAAGGAAGCTGCAGATGCCGCATCTCAAGCGAAGGATGGTGAACTGCTTGGGCGACTGAAATTAACTTTTGCACAAAATGCAGCAGCTTCTTCAATTTTTGATACGCTAAGGGACCGATTGTCCTTTCAAGGCATCTCTTAGTTCTTGCTCACGGCATATTTACATTGTTCGCTGTTGAGCATGTTTGCCTTTTGCCCGTGGACAAAACATTGCTTGAAGACGGTGGTAGGTCTCATTTGGCCTTTCATCTGGTTGAAGCTGTGAAGCTGCTGTTCGATTCTGTCTAGGCCTCGTGACCTTTTTTTTTTCCATTGAAACCCCCCACCTTGCAACACGTGTAGTCCCTTTTGCAGTTTGCTTTTAGTTTCTTCTATGTATATTTGAGCAATTATGTTCCTGAGAGCAGTATTTTCTTATTCTAATTATTACTGCTTGTTACTTTGCTATGTAATTTTATTTTTTGACAGTTATGATTCATACATTGATGTGTTGTGCAATTGATAGTGACTTTTGATGTTATAAAAGATGAATGCTTTGTTTTACATATTACCTTTTGCTTTAATTTTCTGTTTAATGCTCAAATAGTGCAATGTAACGTAGCAATTCGAACATTATTTTTTTTTTTTACATTGCAGTGAAGTTTTCTACGCAATGAATTCATCGAAACAGAGTTGCACTTGCATGGCATTAGACATGTCCTTTGACAGAGTAGTCTAAATCATTGGACATGGTTGCGGATATTGTAGAGTTAATTAAGAGCCTGTTTGACAATCATTATTGTAGAAGAAAAAAGAGTTTTGAATAGTAATTTTTAGGAGAATGTGTGATTAGAAAATAGGAAAAGCTTTTTTTGTGTATGGAATATTTTATTATGTAAAAGTATAGTTTAAAATAATCATGTAGCAAATTATAAAATAAATTAATGAGTGTCAAACATGCATTAAATATTTCCCATCTTTATTTCTTTTTATTTCTGTTTAATAAATTGAAGTCCATTGTATCAAACACGTCGAACTACATTTTAGTCATGAAAACAAGAGTTTGACTTGTGTCTGGCGACTAGTCTTGATGGATCTTGATTGGATCCGAGCTCTAACCTTCTTGATGGACTATATTTGAGTCTTTCGAGTACTCTCAAATTATATTTTACGCCATGGATTTGTGCTGGTGGGCTGCGATGAATATTGCAAACCAATGGATTCGATTTTCGAGAATTTTTCACACTTTGTAAAGGTCGTCCGGCAGGCAATGCCCATAGAGCGACTCCAGAAACATGTCTAACTCTTGTTACTTGGGGCATGTTTGTCTCCCATTTTGAGAGAAGAAATAGAGTTTTGAATAATATTTTTTAGAGAATGTGTGATTGAAAAGTCAAGTAATTTTATTGGTTTGTGTGTAGAGTATTTTATAGAGTGAATATGTGATGGAGATTGTTTACTGTAACAAATAATATTTGAGGAAATGGATGGCAAAAAGGGCTTAATACATTGATATATACATGACAGAAAATAAATAAAGCTGAATTTTCCATGGAAAAGCACTCTTGTGGTCTATTTTTTTATATGATTAATAATTGCACTACAAAGCTGAAAATATCTCTTAGCAATTTTTTTATTCTGAAAGCTACAGAAGAATTTCAGTTGAAAATTCTTTCCTATCTTCCATGTTCAAACCACGTTTTGACACGTATAAACCTCACTTCTCATGTTTGACATGTCAACTTTGTCTAGAAAATTACTTGTTCGGATTTATCGTATTATTGAATCGAGTCTTAATTTTGAAGTTGCCATCTAGAAAGGTTGGAAATTAATGACGTTGAAAGTGATATTTTATGGACAATGTCGCTGTAAAGGTCATAATTTGTGGACATAATAGAGCAATTTTTTTCTTAAGAGTTAATATTAAAAAATAAATTAAGGGCTATGTTTAATTAACAATGAAAATAAATTAAGGAAATTATCTTTTTTTGTCCCAAAAATCTGAAGTTTCTAATTCATGTTTTAAAGTTAATGGTGTCCTATGAAGTCATATGGAAAATAGGGAACAAGTCTACCAGCAAGAGAAGGATAAAGGTTATGAAGATTGCAGCTACTTCTCCACGATTGTATTTATCATATTAATAAATTTAAAATACATTTGAAAAGACGAAAAGTTAATTTATGGGTATATAATGTAGGGATGATATCTGTAGCAATAGAGGGGGAGGAGAAGAAACAGCTAGTGGTGACCGGCGAAGGATTTGACGCCGTTAACCTCGCCACGGTGCTAAAGAGAAATGTGGGTTTTGCTAAGATTACGAGTTTTGGACAGGACGTGAATTGAAGATAGAGAGAGCCAGAGGAATACTTGAATGATCAATAGGATGCAAAATCAAGAATGTAGACGAATAGATGTCAATAACATATGTCGACAGGACAAATTGAATTAAACGAGTTTATTGATGAAAACAATTACAATCGAATATCAATATAAATAAAATCAACAAATCATCTTACCTAACAATGACTTTTACTTCCTGAATTCAATAGTCTTAATGTTTCAACTAAAACAATAGTTATTTGAGAGGGAGATATTTGAATTGCATGTTTCTTTATTCAAATGAAGAAGTATTTAGTGTTGGGATAGTTTGATCGTTTCTATGTGGTGTCACATGGCGGCTCCTCGTTGGCTTTCTTTTAACTGATTCGATTATGAATCTATTTTTATTCATTAGTCCATGTGCTCCTTTTTGATACATATAGCCAGTCGGTATATGGCAAGTGGTTTACGATCTTTATGCGAGCCTTTTGTTTGTTTGTTCCACTCATGTATCGTTTTATGCTTTGCTAATAGTTAGCTATTTTGCAGATTTCTTTGCGAGATCCAATAACATAGCTAAAGGTTCAAAAATCTCGAAACTGTAGAGAAGGAATGAGTATTACTATTTGTAATTTAGTGAGCTTTGGGTTCTATGTCTACGGTATTGCTAATGATACACACGAGAAGATATGACAGATTTAATTTTGTTTGATTCAACGTATCAAATATATGTGACAATAGATGGATAAAAAAATATTATTTGTAGCGAAACTTAATTTTGTTATGAGGAAAAGAAAGTTCATATCAAAAATTGAAGTCGTCCTTTCTTTATTGGCTAAAAACTTGTGATATATTCGAAAGTATGTGAAGGTTTTCACTCAAATTTAGCCCAATTTGATTTAGTTAAAAAAATTGATAAAATTTAAATTAAAGTCAACAATTAGTTTTAATCACACATTATATAGAACTCATAATTTTAATCAATTTTTCAACCGTACAATTTATCAACTTTTATTAAAATATACTAAAAATCTCATTTTTGGCAAAACCAAACAGGGATTTAATTGCAACTTAATGAAGACAAACTTTTCCTCTCTTAATGACGGAGGACTTGTGATTAATCCGAAAAATGCATAAAAGATTTGTTTTTACACAAATTTTGTTGCACCCGAGTGGACACGGCAATCAACATAGCATCAAAATGTCTTCTTCTAATGATTTGGTTTGAAGTTATAAAATCATGTTTGCCCCATCATGTGTGTTGTTTAAACATCGTAGTTGGAGAAGAAACACACTAAATTATTGCAGCAACGAGATCAACAAACACGAACAAAAGCATGATCAAACTTGATAAAATGAACAACAAAGGCTCAAACGTGTAATTGATGTCCTCAAACTAAATTTGCCCCCTCTCAAGATTGATTGAGATGCTTAAAGGTTTTCGACAAATGATTTATAGGAGTAATCAAGCCTTGTTATAGAATTACACCAAAGTATAAGATGTAATTCAACCCAAACTTGAGAACACAAGAGGAAAAATAAATATGGAGAAAAACAGAATTGATTTCTATTTCTTTGGAATGATTTATGATTTAATAATATTTGTTCAACATTTCCAAATGAATAAGAATCACCTATTCATAGCTCTTAGAAGTCTGGTATGAAATTGTGCTAAAATGTAATAAAAACCCAACAAATTCAAAACCACAACGGTTATAAAACGGTAAAATACGGTCAAAAATATTATCTATACGGTCGCATAGGCCAAACCTTTGCGACCGCATAGAATAAATCATATCGGCGCCTCAAGTCTAGGTAAATGGCTATGCTACCGCATGGTTTAGTGAACTATGCTATGTGATCGCATAGTTCACCTACACAGCCTTTTGTTCCACTTTTCATTAACACTTGATTTTCTCAATTTTGAACAACAATTTTCAATAATCCCCCACCTATTCAATATTGAAAAGAAATCTCATATTCAAAATATACAATACTTATGCATAAAGATTAAATATCTTTTGATTTGAATCTAACCATAGTGTAACAAAGTAAAGTTGGAATCAAAGGTAGCTTGAAGCTTTGAACCAGTTATTCCATGTGACAATACCAGTAAGAACACAAACACACGAGTATCACGTGTTCTCAAATTTCTCAAACTCGCTTAGCACTAATATGACATTGCGCTCATCCTTTTCAACAAACTTTTAAGAGAGAAACTTTTACTCTCTATTGAAGCGGCACCACCTCGAAGTTCATTTAGGTGAAGTTTTTCCAGTATTTTTGTTACTTTTAAAGATACTTGTACTTAGTACTGAACTTCATTAAGAGCTTAAAACTCCTCACTCACTTCACTAACAACCATCATTATTATAACTAGGATAGGGTTATCACGGATATCAATAATGTTAAAACTATCCACATATCGAATAACTTGTTGTTATCCTTTAAATCCGTGGATTACCTTTTAAGTAATGACAAGTAGGGTTGCTATCATTGGTGGACCTTTTAATTCAAGAGTTTTAAGCTCATCCTACTCGAAGTAGAATATACTAAATCTCCATTTAGAGGTTTAGTTAGAGGATCCGCCAAGTTCTCAATCGGTCTTTCATAATTTAGAGAAATTATTCCACCCTTGATTAATTTCTTTTTGTAGTCGTGTCTTAAACTCATATGTCTACACTTTCCATTGTATATTCCATCGTATACTTTTGCTAACGTGAATTGACTATCACACATGATAGGTATAAAAGTTGTTATCTCCGATCCCAAAGGTATCTCATATAGGACTTTCACCCGTACTAGATATCCAAATAGCATCAGTAAATCTTTCCAACACAGCCAGCAATATTGTATATTGAAGACCCAAGTTCTTGGTTTTCTCCAAGTATCAAAGAACTCTTACAATGGTCTTCCAATCATTATTGCTCGGATTGCTAGTAAACCTACTAAATTTACTTATTGCATAGGTTATGTCTGGCCTTGTACGTTGAAATGCATACATAAGACTACAGATAACACTTGCATACTCCAATTGAACAATACTCCTTCCATTATTCTTTACAAGTTTCAAACTTGGATCAATTGGAGTACTATATTATTTTACGTTCAAATGCTTGAACATGTTAATTACATTCTCAATATAATATGATTGACTAGGATTGTAACCCGTCTTTGAGATTTTGATATCCAAAATGGTATCCGCCTGTCCAAGATCCTTCATGTTGAATGTGGAAGATATAAACCCTTCGTTTCTTCTATCCCGTCTTGCAACACGGGTAGTCCCTTTTGCACGTTGACTTTTAGTTTCTTCTGTGTATATTTAAGTAATTATGTTCCTGAGAGCTTATTACTGCTTGTTACTTTGCTATGTAATTTTTATTTCTTGGCAGTTATGATTCATACATTGATGTGTTGTGCAATTGACAGTGACTTTTCGATGTTATAAAGATGAATGCTTTGTTTTACATATTACCTTTTGCTTTAATTTTCTGTTTAATGCTCAAATAGTGCAATGTAACGTAGCAATTTGAACATTCTTTTTCCATTGCAGTGAAATTTTATACGTAATGAATTAATCGAAACAGAGTTGCACTTGCATGGCATTGGACATGTCCTTTTTCAGACAGTAGTCTAAATCATTGGACATGGTTACGGATGCGGTAGAGTTACTTAAGAGCATATTTGACAACAATTATTGTAGAAAAAAGGAGTTTGGAATAGTAACTTTTACGAGAATCTGTGGTTAGAAAATATTGAAAAGTTTTTTTGGTGTACGTATAAAATATTTTATTATGTAAAAATATGGTTGAAAATAATCCCGTAGCAAATTATAAAATAAATTAATGAGTGTCAAACATGCATTAAATATTTCATATCCTTTTTTTTTTTTT
>CAIGRL010043352.1:0-14477 GCA_903798325.1 Fraxinus xanthoxyloides
TGTTACTAAAATAGATAGAGGTATCACTCAAATTGAGGAATTGTATAGGGCTTCAACTTTGTCTGCATCCGGGTTATTTTTATCATGTAGCTTTTAGATTTAGATATATCCGAAAAAAGTGGGGATTCCACTTTTGATATGACTAAACACGGAAAATAGGATACATAGTTTTAGTGTAGTGAAATAGGAATTTTCAAATGATTAATAGGAAGAAAATGTAGAAGGACCAGAGTCATAAAATCATCTTATGGTCTTTCATAGTGGTCTAAAGCCAATTTCTAACTCTTTAACTCCGTGAAGAAGGAGATACTTTTTGGAAGACGTCTACTTACATTAATGAACATGTAGTAAAGTTTACACGGGAATCTTACATTCATAACGAGAACATGGAGCAACATACTAGTTACACTTATCAATTAATGGGGATCAGGAGTGGGCTAAGGAAATTGTAAAGTGCCATGAGTCCAACCCTCGCCTATTTTCTCAAGTATTGATGGTCAAAAGTTGTGCTTGTAATCTGTGTTCCGGAGGTAACTAAGACGCCAATTGCAGCTTTCAGAAAATGTGTCATTACATTGTTTTTACCTATCAAAAAAAAAAATATTTACATTGTTTTCAGTTATAGGACCCGCCATTTTTTATGAAGGCATGAATTTTAAATATTAAGTTAAACTAAGAAAGGGAAAACAAGAATGATAGTTAAAAACACCATTTTCCAGCATAAAAAGGTTGAATTCCTCCATCTAATTGCACTTCTCGTCATGATAACTTTTAAATTATGAGTTGAATACCCCTCAAGTACTAGCCTAAAGAAAATCAATGCATCAAATAGATGGCGTGAACTATTTGCCATGCAAAGGAAAGCAAAGGGGAATAAAGGAATCATGAGATGATAACTGGAAATAATTTGAATATAAATGTCAGAGAATATGTTGCTGTTAAAAATGGTGGAATTACTAAAGAAACCCAGTCCGTTTGAAAAAATGAATTGAAGAACAATTTGCCCATGGTTTTAAAAACTCAATCGAGGCCTTCCTCAATTGAGACAGGTAAAAAAAGCCCTCAGGTGTTGATCGTGAAGCAATTTTTGGAGGCTCACGCCTCAGTTGTGTGAGGTACATGCCTCATAGAACCGCCTCAAGGCTTGTGAAGCATGCACTCATTATTTCTTTAGACTTGCTACTTCGCTATAGGTGTTGGCCTATAAAACATAAAACTTTGATAACTCATTATTGAAGTAGCTTATTGTTCTCTAAAACATTAAAAAATTGTGTTTCTCATAGATCAATATTGAGAGTATTCCAACTAAAATAATAGTTCCTTATTGATGCTTTATAGATTTTTTTTTCTTTGTTTACACACTTTAAAGTATTCAATAATGAATCTTGAAGATCGTTTATGATTGATTACGAGCTTGTTTTGCATTTTGTTTATTTTTTGACATTTTTTTTTATGCTGAGGCTTACTTCTCGCCGCATATTGGAACAACGCCTCACTACCTAATTACACCTTTTTAAACATTGCATTTGACTTACTTCCAGAATCTAAGGAACACAGTAAGCCCCTGTTTGATTTGGCTAAAAAATTAGATTTGTCATAGATTTTGATAAAAGTCGATGAAATGTGTGGTTGAAAATGAGTTCAAGGAAAAATGATTTTTGAAAAATTGGGGCTAAATGATGGGACTTAAAACTTGGTTTACTGCCATTGTGTGTGTGTAGGTGCATGTTTGTTTGCATTTACCATATGATAACTCTTGGATCCTCTGAAATATTTGTTTAATGGCCGTGACGGGTACAATTTGGCAGTCTTTGACTAATGATGGTTAATGTGTACATGAAACTACTCAATAAAACACACTGTTGGTCTTCTGATGCCATTTGACAGTTCTTGTTATTTTGATTTAAGATAAGATTCTCAAAATTCGGAACTTTTCTGGCAGAGAGTTCATCGGAATCAGATTAATTGCAGCTGCACTTGTAGCTAAGGAGGTGTACATATCTCCTGTTCCATGAATCAATGAGATTAGAAACTCTTTCCTTCAGACAATGTTTCCATGAACATTGCTACAGAATTAAAATCATTGTCTATGTAGAAGTGGTGGTCTTTTGAATAACCACATATTTTTATTTTATCTGTGTCAGTTTGCAGTTTTGATAAGTTGGTAAGAAAGAAATAGAAGACCTTTAAAATAATTATAATGAATCTGTGAATGCAGACAATCCGTATCACTGTGGACCTGCTCAAAGCTTTGTACTATTTGCTTTATTGCTGGAGTATTGGTTGGTTATACGCTTAAACGGCGCGTTCGTCTCTGGGCGTCAAAACTTCTCAAGAGATTGAATAATGATTAGGTTGTCAGTTGAGATGCTTGAAAATTGAAAGGAAGCCTGTTTGAAGATCAATCATGAAGAAAGTTTTAACCCCGTGGACCCTGTCTCTTTGATTTATTGTAGTTCTTATCAATTACTGGTTGTTAAAACTGTATACACTCGTGGAAAGTTATATTGCTTTTCATGATACTTCCATTCAATGCGTGTTTCTATGCATTAATCTTTTGTTACATGTTTTACCCAATTTATCAAGAAAGAAAATATGTACACACACACACACACACACACACTTGTGTATTCTCATTTAATTTTGGGATAATTGGTCTTTACTGAGGGGCGTGTTTATGCATCATACAATATATATATATTTGAAGCAATTATTTTGGTTTTTATGCTCATTATGCAATTCAGAAGCCAAAATATCTTGGTGCCATGTCAAGCACTGTTCTTTTGCTGCAGATTTTTAATCGCTAGTTCTCCTTCCTTTGCTTCTGTCCAGTAAGTTGAAACTATTTTCGACTCTCCGTCTTCTTTATGCTACCCATTTCTTCTATTAACATGCACAGATTTTGTACTTGAATGCAAGGTATCAATGTAATTCAGATGCCTCTACTTCTGGTAAGGATTTCTATTCAGAATGCTTCAATTTTGTATCCGGTATAGATATTAGTTGTACGATGACTATCTAGATTTTTCAATGTCCCTGATATGTATGAGTTACTGAAATTGATCACGTATTTATTACTGAAAAAAATGATGCTATTTTACTAACAGAATGGTGTATAATTCAATACAAAGAACAAATTCTACTCCATTTTCTCTCTTATTTCTTTCTTACTTAGCAAGCCCTGGACCATTTTTTTTTCTCCTGGAATCTCTATTCTGATATTTGATAATTATAATTGTATGATATACGCATTTACATTCTTTCAGATATAATGAATATAAATTTTTGTATATGTGAAAAATTACAAAAACAAAATAACAGCTCGAATTGTTAGTTACTAATCTTCCTGCTTCAAAAGTATTCCTTGTGAAATTCAAATCTTGTGGACGTTCTGTAAGTCATTTCTTTTGACAATTTCTTCAGCTCCTTTGCCAAGATAGGCATCCCACAGTAGAAAACTCCTGCAAGTTGATGAGTTATTTCCTGTTAATAATAAATTACAGCTGCTCCTCGATAACCTGGTTGCTACCAACCGAGGAAAGTATTTTCTGATGTGTCATTGTTGTGATCACTTAATTAGCATATGGCAAACTTTTTCATCATTAGATTAAATTGTTAAGACTCTGTGCTGAAATTGAAGGAATAAAATGCATATTCAGAATTATGTCTAATAATGTTTTATCAGCATGCTTCTGTTTTTATCCTTCTATTTTCTCCCCTTTGATGGACATTATAATTGTAATATTATCGGCTAGCTTCAGTTATGCAAGCAACGTTTTTTTTTTTGGTAAAATAACATCTTTAGCTGGCAGGTTGTTGAATCATATGGTTGTCAGTGACCTGGAACAACTTGACGGCAACATGCCAACGAAAAGATCAAAACAGCATTTAAGATAGGTGCAAATGTGTGTGATTGGTAATCTGCTTCTTAAGTATCTTTACCTATTGTTGAAAATGGATGCTTTGACGCTATTTTGTTGAATACTTCTCTCCAATCCGGTCTTGCGAAATGTGTCCTCACCTGAAAAACAATTGTTAGAATTACTTTTGGGTTCCATGATAGAGCTCTTGAACACTTCCAAGTTTTTTCTACCATGATTATTTTCCATTACTTTTACTTAATATTAATAGGTAAATGGAAATCATGGAGTAGTTATTAACACAATAGTTTCATTTATATCTACGAAAAACATTAGAATAAAGATAAATCGTACTCTGGTGCCAGATAGGATATCAACTCCATTCTTAGCATGGTTTAGAGCTTGGACCATGGTGATGAGAGTTGACCTTGCATCACCCTCTTCATAAACACTTGTTAAATAATTATGCATCTCAATTTGACCCTGTTTTATTGTGAAAAAAATGGTAATTCAAATCATGAAAAATCGGCTGAAGCCTGAAGTATTTAATCCTATTTTTCGATCGAGAGATGAGCATTACTTTGTGATCCATCTCAGCAACTTCATTCATCACTCCTTTAAACCACTCGAAGGATCCGTGTTCCCTGGTAACCCAGTAGAAATGTGCACTTCTTGTCCTTTCTGATTTCTTCTTTCCACTTGATGCAATGCTTGAAGAGCCAAAACTAGTTGAGCTATCATCTGATTTGCTGGCTTCTGTGGTCGAGTCCTGAATCAGCAACAGCAGCAAATCGTGTAAGTTTAGATAAAACTTATCTTATTTTTAATAAAGTGAAAAACATAATGATTTAGATATTGCACTGTACCACTTGGTCATCTGGTTTTGTAATGTTTATTAGATCCTTGAGGATACTTATGAAAGGAGTAGCTCCTATTCCAAGTCCCACAAGAAGTAATACATCATAGTTCTGGTAGTCTTGTGCTGGAGCTCCATATGGACCATCGACAAGTAATTTAGGTAGACTGCACCAATATATAACCCTTATTCAGACTTCCTAGATAACCACCTGTAAATAATATTGAGAAAGTAAAATCTATTGGATAAAATTACCCTGTTTGATCAACATTCCCCAGTGCTCCGAACTTAGCTCGACCAATTACACATGCCGAACTGTTATCTTCCGTAAAAACTCTTTTAAGTTCTCTTGTCCAGTCTCCTACTGTACGGATGTGAACACTAAGGTAGTTGTCTCCTGGAGCTGAAGTCAGTGAAAATGGATGCCTGAAATTTCAAGTTGTGTTAATGCTTACAAGCATCTATACACACATTCATACACGTGTGTCTATCTATCAGTCTGTCTCTATATATATATATATATATATATAAAATGTGCTGCAGTGATTCTCACCATTCAAACGTGGAGATTTTCGGACATTGTAGAAATATATACTGCCCACTTTTGTATTTAAATCCATTTGGCTTTGCCATAATCAAGCTGAAGACACCTCCTGGAAGTACAGAAACCTATAAAGTCCAGAAACACACTGGTAAAAATTATTTTTTAATGTAGAGTTTTAGGCGTCATTGCCTTTTCTCGTTATTGTTTACTTGAAACTTAGCTTTGCACTATAGCAGAAAGGGAGGCAAGGCATTTGAATTCTTGAAGGTGCAGTTTTAAAATTTTATGCAAGATATCTATAGGGTTGTAAATACGTAGCCATCATACACAACAGTTTTCTTTTCAGACAGCCCTAGCAATATTAAAGTTGCCATCATGGTACCATCTTGAAGCTTAAACGATTATATTAGGCATCTTCTGATTAGTATGTACCAATATCAGTACACAATTTGATGTTGACCTGGGATAAAATTGTTCTTTTAGGCTTTTTTTTTTTTTTGTCAAATTCGTACTAGTATTTGCCAATAGCTCTGGTATTGTTACTTGACTTTATTACTTTCTAATTTATGTGTTGATAACTTTCCTCACAATCTGCTCCATTGTCTTTCTATAATGCCTGGTTTCCATTGCTCCCAAAGTTTAGATGATTTCAGAGAGAGAGAAAACCGAAACGAAATCAATTACCTTCAAAATCTTAACTGCATAATGTTCAGACCTACACCTTCTCAGACTTCGTTCAGCTACATAAAGGAACAGGGGAACTGATATGTACATCCATGTCTGTCACATTTCAACATGTCATGTTAAAAGAACTATGATTTCCTAATTCAGCCTATAGATTTTCGCAGTACATGTTCCACGTATAAATATTTATCTGTTATAGGCTAGTTATGAAAATTTTCCATTCACTGTTCTTACCGTTTTCTGGTACCATTGGTGGACCAAGTACAAGGAGGTCCCATGGATCAGGAGTAATATGTATACCACAACGAGAAGGTGATGAGAATACCAGAATGCATTGAAGCCTGTTAGTTTGTTGAAGGGTCGTGGCAACTTCACCCCATTTTTTCGAAAACTCCGCGTCGCTAATGTGAATGCAATTGTCATTAGCACTACCATAGAAATCCCAGTCGAGCCTTCAACACCAGTCAGAAGGCTGGCATAGGTGGGTTTTACATTATTGAAATCTGTTGCTATGAGTGCAAACTTTTCCGGGGATGAATGAATTACACGAGGAAAATCACATAGTATATGGTTTCCTGCATGTAGTATGATTCCAACTGCTATACCGCATGCTATCATCTGTGATTTGAAAACGAGTTATTGTAGAAAAATATATTCGAGAAATTTACTAAGAAAATATTTTGCTTGTGTTTCTCACCTTGTGAAAGTTAATGTTGTCGTCAAAAGGGATGAACAGCCTGGCTCTTGTGGATCTCAGCCATGTTAATATATTCCGGCAAACTGGTAAAAGCACAAGAGCCATGTTGAGTTTAAGCGTCTCAGCAGCTCCTTTTGCTGTTGTTAAGCAGTATCCCATTATTTGAAATGCTGCCTTCTGCCTGTACTGAAGGAACTTCCAAGTGAAAAGTCCAGCCATGGCTATTATCCATAGCATTAAAATCCATCCCCTTTGCCAATTGTCTAACAGGAGGCACTTAAGTGTCGAAGTGATTTTATTAACTATGCTTTTGGCTTTGAGGGCACTTAAATTCTGGCTCCATCCTGCACTTGCTGTGCTTATAGGTCTGCTGTAGTTCATGTAGCTGTCCCTTTGTAGTAGTAGTGTTTCCAACTGCCATAACTGAACGAGGGCCAAATCAGAGATATTTTCTTGCATTTATTTCTCTCACACAGAATAATCAAACATAAATCAATTCATCTTGACCTTGGTTATGTTAGGGTTATTCTCCGTATTATTGTCACATTAGGTATTCTGGATCGGAGATTATTGAATCCTTGTCTAGTATCCCAGTGTTGTTCATTATTGGAACTAAACGGGCAATTCTTGTTTCACACGTGTCTTTAATGATGTTCTGGTTTCTATTAAATGTCACTTTATTTTATATAAGCATAATTTCCTGTTATAATATTCATATGGTTTGTCTTACTTGGGGGCATCGGAGGGCCTCCTTTGGGCAACTTTAGCTTTGACCGATATCCAAAGATTCTCGCACATTGTTATATTATTTCTCAAAGAAATTTTCAGAAATCTCCTCAAGGAGAAACTTTAATTGTAGCAAATATAAAGAAATAGTCCACTTATTTTTCGGGAGGAAATCTTAAACATACAATAAAAAAAAAAAGGATAATTTAAATAAAGAGCATGACTGAATGACACCTCATTAGAGAAATAGAAAATTAAGTATTAGGAGAAATCGTTGATACCTCGATGTACCCAATGTTGTCTGGGTCTAATTCTTCCATTATTAAAGAGGCGTATTCCTCTGCACGTTCTTTCAAATTGGATAATTTATTTGCAGAAGCACTCAACATTATTAGCTGGTTAATAATAATAATAATTATCAGATTAGCAAAATGAACAACAAAAGACTATTCTTTAGTAAAAATTGCATTTCTACACAGTACTAATTTCATTTTCTACAAAATATAGCCATCTTTTTTTTTTTTATTTTTTTTTTTTGTTCATTTTTGGAATCTTGGTCACCAAAAAAAAAAGTAAAGAAAAAAAAAGGGAAGTCGAAAATAATTGAAAAATATTTGTAGTTAATTTCTCCAATTTCAGTTTTTTAAAGAAAACATGATGATGATGATGATGATGGTGATAATAATAATAAACATTGTCGAGCTACAAAAATAAATATGAAATTGTTTAACAAAATAAAAATAAAAATACGGTTATTAATAAGTAAAGAGAAGCAAAATAAATTGGCTAATCTTGCAAGTTAATTAGATAGATTACGGTTTGAAGTAAAAGAAAAACTTTTATTTTTGTGTGTTTGTTTACCAATAAACGAATTTACCTCCTGTACTTCATCTCTCGTGATTCTTCCATCTCCATTGCTATCCGCCCTATCAATAATGATCATGGAGACACGTTAGATCTAATCTCAGAATAAAAGATAAGTAAAAGTTGATATTATCAAAATGAACGATAAAAGGCATTCGTAGTGAATTGAAAATATAGGATTATAGTTGCATTGTACCCACATGTCAAAGAAAATCTGTAGACGTGCATCGAAACTCTGATCCGATATTTGTAGCCAATAGTCATGCAGCTCTGCCTTGGTTATCCTCGCCGTCTTCTGCCTCCGCCGCCGTGCCAGCGCATCAAACACAGCCACTGCAAACTCCTTCGATTCCGGCATCCCTTCCATATTCATCGGCAAATTTAAACATAATTTTAGTAAATTATATATTTAATTGATCGTGCATAATTGAAGAATTAATTACCTATGCATTCACCAAAATCTTCTCTGGGGAGCAAGCCGTCTTTAGCCATGTCCTCGAATCGAGCCTCGACTTGTTTCCACAGTACATTGGAGTCCAATTCGCCGGTGTTTTTGCTAATAAATCTCAGTCCACCGAGAGCTCTTTGAGCGCTCGATTTATTCCTCACAAGCTTGGCTTTCATTTTCATAAGCTCGCGAGCCGTTGTAACGGCCGCCTCGTGCTGATCCTCCGCGTCGGAAGCCGACGCTCTCGACGATGCCGACCTCCGCCACGAGAGCTTTCGGCGCAACTTTGACGCTGCCGAGGAACTCCTTTTCAAAAATCCACTCACTGACTCCTCTCCGGCGGAGGAGGAGGTCGCGGGGTTAGGTGTAGGTGCAACGCTACAAAACAGAATAGAATTATCGTCAAGCTCTAACGTGACTTCAACAAAATCATCTCCATTGTTTCGTCTCAAATCGTTGAGAAAAATCGGCAGCATTGCGCCGCCGACTCCATACTCCGGCCCCTCCCTGGAACCCTCCGGCAAGTGGCTGTAATTTGACCTCTTGGAGCTGCTTCCAAATGACGATGACCTCATCAGCTGCACTTGTTTGTATGTAAGCTCTGCGATGAAAAAATGAATTGACGAAAATGGGAAGAAGGAAGATGAAGAAGAGGATTGAGTCACACGCTTCTTCCCTGAAAATGCTTAAAATAATCACCTCTCAACAAATCTCTGTGCACACAGTTTCAACGCTTAATTTGTGCATAAAGAGGGTAGTTGGCATTGCCTTTGCTCAAATAATAATTTAAATTAATTACATTCAATCATGCAGTAAACTTTGGTACATTTTTATACGTACTGCACTTTTCTATTTTTCCTTTAATTCTCCAACCGAGTTTTCTTTACCGTGAACAATGAATCATTTGTCATCAATTCATCTAATACATCGAGATAGAAAAATATATGTTTTAATTGCACTATATTATGGACAATAATTGCAATACGTTTTTCGATTCATAACTTTTTCTTTTTCTCTCTACTACGACATGTTGAAAGGAGCCTCGCCCAAATATGTTTTATATGATTTAACCCATCACATTAGAGACTCTTGTAGTACCTGAACCCCCCACGTCACAGGACTTGCACCTTTCAGACACACCGATCAGCTTAGCATTATCGAAAAGAGAACTCTACACATCCAACATAAATCTCATTCTTTTACTTGGGATATGATGCAAGAAGTTGTTAGTAATAAATGTCCCTACAAATTGTGTACTAAGATTTACATGATATCATTCTCATTTAACTTGCGTGAGACACTACTTGACATAGTGTCACATTTTTCATTCTCATTTAATTTGAACAGAAGAGTAGCATAACGTGTACGCTCTCTTGGCTCTTATTTGATAGGAATTAAAATTTAGGTTTTAATTTAAGTCAAACTAAAAAATTATTTTTAACTATATATTTCATAGGATCAACGACTTTTTAACCACACATTTAATTAATTTTTATTAAAAATTACTAAAATTCTCGCTGTCATACTTATGGTGTGTTTGATAGATATTATTTTGGAAGAATGAATTTTGAAATAGTAAATTGATGGAGAATGTGTGGTTGAAAAAGAAAGAAAAGTTATTAATGTGATGTAAAATATTATTTTATTGAAGAATGTGTGGTTGAAAATGAGTAGAAGAATGAGAATGAGATTTTTAATGGGAAACAAACGGGAGCTTACTAATATGTTCACGACACAACAACAATCATTATGCTAATCATGATTATAATACTAATTAACTAGTGAATTGAACTTAAATTAAATATAGGGTCCCGACTAAACTTAAAATTTTAATCTTAGTTAAAGTTAACAATTAAATTTAACCACATATATTTTGAGTCCCACAACTTTTTAATTACGCATTTAATCAACTTTTTATCAAAATCTATTAAAAAATTGATTTTAATATCTATCAAATAGGAGCATAATAATGAAGTCATAAGTTGTGTGAGCTACAAGGNTTTAATGGGAAACAAACGGGAGCTTACTAATATGTTCACGTCACAACAACAATCATTATGCTAATCATGATTATAATACTAATTAACTAGTGAATTGAACTTAAATTAAATATAGGGTCCCGACTAAACTTAAAATTTTAATCTTAGTTAAAGTTAACAATTAAATTTAACCACATATATTTTGAGTCCCACAACTTTTTAATTACGCATTTAATCAACTTTTTATCAAAATCTATTAAAAAATTGATTTTAATATCTATCAAATAGGAGCATAATAATGAAGTCATAAGTTGTGTGAGCTACAAGGGTATATGTGATACATTCCATTGGGTGATGTTATGGTGGCGAGTTTTCTTTTTTCTGAGTAATGCTATTTAATACCATTGGCATTAAGTATCGATTTAGATGATGACAACTATATGTCATTAAATAATGGATTTATTTAAATGTAATATTATATAATTCATCTAATAAATCTATTAGGCGTGACCATCTGAGTTCATGTTTTAACACAATGTTACTGGATAATATTTTTTTTTTAAAAATCTCTTTCCAATTAGAAGAAATACTTTTATAAAGTCAATTAAATGGGTACAAAAGCAATTTTTGAATCTCGAAATCTTCTTTTAACTATTCAAAAGTCATTCCAAACGATCCCTTAATTTTTTTTTTTCAACGTCTAAATGAATAATCATAAATTGTAGATTTAAACATCAATTAACCAATCTTCTAATCTCTATATTATATATATATTTTTCCGGCCATTTTTCTATCCCTCTCTCATCATAAGTAATGAAAAGTTGGCAGCTTGTGAAAGTTTCTAAAATATTCTCTCATTAATTGAAAAGTCTAATAATCTAATAAAATAATGAATATTTTAATTATTAATTAGAAAAGAATAATCTTGTCAATGAAATTCGTGTTTCCCACTCATTGCCTAACGACTAACGACCAGCAATGCCTCCAGAAACCATTAAATGTTTTCTTCGAAACGTTACCAAATTAAAGAATTTAATTATGAAAATAAAATTTAATCAATTTTTATAGCTAAAAACTTATATTATAGGAATTTTATTAACGAATCAAAGTAATTGGCTACTGATATTTAATAGGAAATTAGGCCTCCATTTGGCAAACTTCGTGCATGGTTGGAAAAGTTTAAAAAATTGTGTTCAAATTCAATAATTATATCAAATTTTTAACCACATGTTTCACAAATATTATCATTTGTCAAACAATCCCTTTATAAATTAATTTCATTGCCAACCACACATTTCATTGAATTTATAATTACTACCTACTTATTTAATACTCATTTCAATCAATTTACAAATTAAACCGTTTATAAATTCTTTCTAATACGGAGGATAAATTAAAAACTCCATGATTTCGCTCTTAAAAACGTCAAAAGGACATTAGAATTTTTCCCAAGAAAATACACTGGATTTAAATTTATTCAATAAGAAGTCAATAGTTCTTATTAATTCTCAAAAAAGGTTAAATTTTCTTCTTTAAATTATTTTATTATACCTAAAGGTAAATTTTTTTTTTTGTTTCTTTTCTTTTTCTAATTTTGGAAAGTTGGATTAATGCACAAGACATTTGAAGTACAAATGTCCCTTGAAGTACCAAAATCCTTGTTGATTGTTTTCAAATGTACTTTAATCTTGCCTAGAAACCTCTATCTTGTCCGTCATATTTAAAAAACTGGGCCAGTTTGATTTGTAGTGCAAGACAAGAATCAATAGTGTTAAAAAATAAAAATAAAAATAAAAATGTCTTCCTTTCCAATATATAATGCATTTTACGAAACAAACAATCATACGGCAACTAAGATTTTCAGCTTCTCTCAAGTAATTTTCTTTTTAGAAAATCCAACAGTACCTAAGTGGGGACTGAGGAGGTTGATGAACTGCTACATGTAAATTAAATAAAGAAAATCAGAATGAGGCGAAGTAACTTTATAAGTGAATCAATCTTCCTACTAATGTTCGTAGTCTTGAGTACTACCTATGCTATCCTCGGTTTCCACTTTGTACTTTTAAAGAATTCGTTTACCCGGTTAGGCGAGTAATCTTCGCCCCATCCAGGACGGAGCACCACCGGTATCAGGTTGGACGAATTTTTTTGTCATCTCTAAGGATGAGACGAGCTGTGCTATCCTCGGTTTCTGGTGTCTCGATCCATCCGCTTTGCACTTTTAAAGACTTCTTGAAAAATGGTATTTTCTTAATGCAAATTAATGCACAATTTTTTAAAAAATATAATCACAATTCTGAACCTAACTTTTCAAGAATATTGTGGATATTCATAATAATTATGTTTAATGAATCTGAAACCGACCAAACATTTGACTATGATGTTAAGGAAGGAGTTAGTTAGAGTGTAGATTTCAATTAGATGGATGGATGTTTTATTTTATAACTTATAAATATGCATACGCAATTTTCATATTTTCATAAGCAGCAGAGCAGTTGAGTTGTAAACAAGTCAAACTAAATATTATTCCTACTCTTAACTGTAATGCGAACTTGACAAATTAACGACCTATTAAGATCAAATGAGCGATTTGATCGATCTTCGTAAGTAATTATGGTTCTATAATCAAAATTTTCAGAATACTAATTCTATCATCAAAAGTTACTAATCACATCCAAAATTGAAAAAAAAATAAAACTCAATCGCCAAGTTCTATTTCCATACAAATTTTTATCTTATAAAAAATATTTACCAAATTAATTATATCTTAAAAACCCGACTAGGTTAGAACATGTTCTTGGTTGTAGAATTTAAAACCATTTAAAATTTAAGCATAACTCGATTTGATAGGTTTATGTTCTTTAGCCCTCACCTAGATGGAACCTCAATGCTTATTATGATATTAGATGCCCATAATTAGTGTTCTAAAAAGCTTGTCTGAACGCAGAACATTATTTTGCTGCTTATCCACGTGTTATGCTTTTTAGAACACTGTCCACAATTCTCATACAAGACATTTGATTCATCTAGAAGTTCAAATGAGTTGTTCTCGAATGAGCCACCAACCTTGAAAACATATTAAGAGTAAAACCCTACATCAATTACACATAAAATACTAACCAAAATATCCATCTGAAGGCAAAGTGATTATGTCCAACTCTACTTTTTTTAAGAATACAATCGTTATAGATCAAACGTCTAATTTAAGGTTATCAAAATTGATCAACTCTTATAGATTAGGAATGCATGCACATGCATGTATATGTTGTTTCGTGTGTGCATTGAATATAACCATTCTTATTTATAATTATAAAACTTACCAAACTCCTAAGACTTTAAACTTCATATGAAAGCCATAGCTGACTGGTAATATTCAGTTTGTGTGGAAAAAAATGGCAAATTCGAATTGAAAGGTAAAACCCAACTAACTTCCTTTGACATGAAATAATGCAATTATAAATGATTTCCTATATGAAATAAAATACCAATTTTCCTTGTTAGAATGGTATAGTTTTGATATTATAAGTACACTTGATATTTGCTTTTCTTGAAATCCGTACCCAACTATTTTTTCTTTTCTCTAAATTCATACCGACGCACTTCATATTTTCTATTAGAACATATTCATCGTGAACACAATTAGTTAAGAGAAACATGCAAAATGTTTGAAGTTTGACGTGTAAATAATATATCTTCCCAATTTTGAGATTCATATGTATCATCCGCTGATTCACTATTTCTAGTTAATTTGTAATGTATTTTTCAGTTTCACCCGCACAAAAATTTTGACTCGTCGCCCACAAAATTTTAAAATTTTTT
>CAIGRL010043359.1:0-11756 GCA_903798325.1 Fraxinus xanthoxyloides
TTTTTTTTTTTTCCCTTACTTTTAGATCATAATAATAGCCTGCGAAAACTCCCTACCCTTGCACAAAATTCCGGCGCAGGCTGAAAAACTGCTTCAACAGACAGAAAATAAGTTTGTCTTGCTTATATTCAATAATTCAATCCCAATCACAATTAATACGAAAAAATACAATACCTTAATTTTAAGGTTTATCATTATTAGAAACATTTCTTTCTCGTAAATAAAATATTTAGGCCCCTCAATGTACAAACACTGAAAGCTCGAAAAGAAATACAAGAAAATAATCAAAATTGTGGGATGGATCTTCTTCCCTTGGTATATCCATCATTTCTTTACATGATGCGAGCCTTGGAAAATCAAGATTCTATGAGTAATTTTCTTGAATTTAATGTTTTGTATTAAGAAACAGCAACTGTCCCTGTCCTCACAACATTCTTGGTGTCTGATTCTTTAGCAGAATCCGTAGTTTTTCTTACAGAAGTTGATTTCTTAGATGAAGAGGGCTTCCATTTCTTCTCGTTGGCCTCATCTATCTCAATTTGTTCTTGTCTGCACTCTTGGCTGCAAAAAGGTGTGTTCCCTCTGCAAAACAAATCCAAATCCATCAGAACTCGTCGTTCAAATATGAAAACAATAATTAAAGTAAAATGAACAATTTGATCCGTCTAAAAGTCAAATCAGTAATCAAAGGGTAAGATCAGTGTAAATAAGGTAGAATTTGGCTAACCTGTACATGAAAATGTCACTGTTATGGCCCAGTGCTCTGTGGCAAAGAAAGCAAGAATCAAGAAAATGAGGCTGGTAGTGGTCATCCTCACATCCCGTGTAGTATAAGGCGGCAGAACTCATTGTTGAACGGTGGAGAGGATGCGGACTGTGGCGGCTATAGGGTGGCTATTGGTGCTCTGATGCACAAATGGGAGAGGTGGAGGAGGAAGGAGAAGGAAGAGAGCTGATGGATTATATATACAAAAATGGTAATGGACCACTAAATGCGAACTTTTTAATTATGTTACGGAAAATTGCAATTTAATGCCCAAACTTCTTGTTCGGGTAGTAAATTGGTTTTTAATTTTTAAAAAGGTAACAAGATGGTCTTCAACTTGTAGTTGCACATTTCAGTTCAATTCTCAACATTGAGAACCACTTAAATCTTTGATAATTATTTCATGACACTCGTGAATAATATCTTACTTTAAATTTTTAGTGATTTTCAAGGCAAATAGCGATTTCTGTGAAAAATTTAGGGGATATTGTCTTTTCCGTTTTCATCCCGTTTTTCATTTTCGATTTTCAAAAGAGTGAAAATATATTTATTTACTTATTTTCAAAAATAAATTTCCGTAAACGAGTTTAAAATCTACAAATAAAATTGAAGACGTAAAAAAATGTCATTTTTGGTGTTTTTAGTTAAAATCAAGTCAAAATTTTCAAAACGCGTTTTGACTATTTTCAGTTACGCCTCCAACAAAAACAATTATCATCGTTGCCTGCACCACACCACCTGCATCACACTGCCGTCGCATCGCCAAAATCATCGACGACGACATTATGACCCAAAACCATCCCACCGCCATACCCAACACCATACAACCGTTGCGACCCAAAACCACTGCCACACCCAATAGCAGAGAAAGCCGACAACGCACCATCCAACCAACAGCAGAGAGGAGGGGAAGAAGTGAGAGAGAGAGAGAGAGAGAACGCTACATCCAATCAACGCCGCTACACCCAACAACAGAAGAAACCGGTCTTCGGCGTCGACAACCTTGCGAGAGAGAGAGAGAGAACAACTTTTCCAATTTTTCGTTTTTGAAAATAATTTTTCAAAATGATAAAAAAAACCATATTTTCAACAATTTCAAAATAGACACTCAAAACCCAAAACTCAAAATGAATTCAAAACGAAAAACAAAAACACAAAGAGAACATCCCTTAGGCCTTAGCGTTTGTTTGATGAAATTTTGCTAAATTTTATCGACCGGTTATACTTTGATTTTAACCAATAATTTTATAAGATCCACATTCTTTATCAATTATTCAATCACGTATTTTTCAACTGTTATCAAAATCTATTAATTTTTTTTTATCAAAAGCTTGATCAAACAATTATTTAGATACGGAATTGCCTTTTGGGTTCAAATGTCATGTTAACATAAGATGTCGGTAGAGTGACAAGGTTTTCGACAAGCTTGGGGTGGAAATGGAAGATAATTGTTCCCTTAGACATTCTCCCTTTCACTCCGATAAGAGTATTTTACTTTGTCACCGTTTGGTAGAGATTTTAATTTATGTCAAAATTAACAATTAATTTTAACTACATATTTTATGGGATTCATATTTTTTCAACCACACGTTTCATCAATTTTTATCAAAATATACTAAAAATCTAATTTTTAACCTCTATCGAACATAAGCTTTATATTCTACGAGCCCTATTTGTACTCCTTTGTAACTATCAAGAAGAATCATTAGAGATGTAACGAAATTTTCGAAAAAGTAAGGACCTTGAGTATAATAATAAATTCTAACAAGGAGTACACGCATACGTTTCCATATAACAAAGGCAATTTAAGCACTTTGCTCCCTTTTGTTTTAAAGAATCTCAAATAGGTGCATGAATGGACTTATTTAATTCTTTTATAATTTCTAGATTTGTTTAATTTATTATGTCCACTTGAACAAAACAATGCAATCTAGTGTTGTACTTTAAATAGCAACCTTTCACATTACTATAAGAACATGGGAAAATATATTTAACTATTCTTCTTTCTCGTATGTGAAGACTTTAAATTGTTTTTTATCTCCTCATTTTAAATTTAGTATGCAATAATGTTTCGTAATTTAAGCTAAATTATATATTTGTGTGTGACTACGAAACTAGAGGAATTAAATAAATACACGAAACAAAATTTCTTTATTTTCAAAAGTGAACCAATGAGTTCTAGTGAGGAAGCAGTCTGTTCTGGAGTTATTTTAGTAGTTTTTAAATTTCAACTTTTTAAATATGTTATAATCAAAATTTTGATCCGTGCTCAATCCATTTTATCGTATCTATAGGGTCAGTTCAGTTCAATTCTTAATACATTGTCAATTGCATATGTTTCTTCAGGCTTTTAAACTCTACCTCTTTTAAATAATAGGAATTAGAATGTGACAAGAGTCCAACTATAAACACGATGACAAAAAAAGTATTGTGGCGGAATCAACGATTTTAAAAATTGGTGGGTACAATTGCAAATAGCTTATTGAATAGCAAAAAACCAAAATCAAAACCACTCATCACACCCGTCAATCAAACGCCATGATTTTCCATTCCTTTGTCTTTTTCAATCATCACACCTTGGAGCTGCGTAGGCATGGGACCCACACTCATAATACTCACATAACTAGATCCCACACCCATTAAATGAAGGAAAATTACAGTAGAGCACCCAAACTTAGAACAATGTTGCAAGAAGGTCATTAACATGTTATTTCGGCTGATACAGTTTCCAACCTTTTATTTATGTTCCACTTGAGTCTTTGAAATACAATTTTAACCTTTTCTTTGATTATCAATTTTTCGTAAGAAAGATGATTTTATTATTATATTTAGCTAAAGAAAAAAATAATAAAATAATAATGAAAGAGACAGAAAATTAGAAATAAAAAATCATACTTTTGTATAATTGAAGATCATTGATTGGGAGCCTAAGTATTACAAATATAATAGTTTGGGGACTAATAATACCAATATACCAATATATTAGTTTGGGAAACCCCATCTGTAATATTTTCTTAAATAAAAGCGAACGCTTATAGGCTTTATTTTCTAGGTCATTGTCTCCTCTGCCCGAGACTATGCCCGTTATCCTCGGGCAGCTAATATTCCACTGTCTCTTTTCACAAAAGTTGTCTTCCCATTACACGTGGGCCCTCGTTAATTGCACCAGCGAAGCAGCAAATAATTACTTCCAGACTCCACGTGTCTAGCGTATTCGAGATTGTAGGAGATGTCACTTTTGACGAGATTAAAGGAATGGACGGTGAAGATGCTTAATGTTGTGTTTGGGTTCCGTACAATTTTGGATGGAAAATGATTTTCATTTAATGTCAAAAGAAAATTTTTACATGAAAAAAAAAGGAGTGGAAAATACTTTTTTTTTTTTTTTTGTTTGTTTGTTTTCCAAATTATTTTGGCACTTAACAAAGATTGTTTAAAATTTATTTTGCATATTACACAATAAACAAAAAGTTATCTGAAAGTGATATATCAACTCACGAAAATTTCTTTCACTATTAACATAATAAATCGTGATTGTATGTTACTCAAAACATGAATTATTGATCTAATATACTAATACAAACGCATAAGTCGGGCAAGGCCGAATAACATTAAAAAATATATATATACGTGATATGATCGCCTATTGTGATTTTTTTTGTTCATTTATCGTACCAAACATGTCATTAATTGTTACTACCTGCTAGTACATAATACGTCTTTAAAGTGTAACTTTTTAACATTGTTAATATAATAATATGCAATAACTTTATTTTCTTCGGAACACTTGATCATCGACTATTTCTTGTCATTTGTTTTACTCTTCCAAACATACCCTAAATTATATATTTTTTTTATTCATAATGATGGTGGCCACAAGGGTCCCTAAATGAACTTGGCATTGAATATGATACATATTCCTTTTTCCCCACAAATAAATCATTGGTGGATGTTACTCCTTTATTAAACATTTTTTTTCCTTAATAAAAAAAAAAAGTCTTCTCTAAAATGAATTAAAAGAATAGATTAAGTTTTGGTTGAGTAGAGCATATCTTTTTGTCAGAAAATAATTATAATTAATTACATGGAAAATGAGTCATAGCCATGTTATCATGTGGCCAGCAGAAATATTACAACTTTATGCATGATTATGTAAGCAAATGTATTTAAATTAATTACAGATTTCTTATTCACACAATAATCTTGAGTATAAAAGTAGGAGGCATTTTCTTACCCAAAAAGGGAAAAAAAAACGATATTCCCCACTCTTTTTGCAAATATGAGTCGAGTTTGTCGATTCGACGCTTAGTAGGGAAAAAAATGTTCGTTGTGTTGAAACTCTCGATTTGCTTCGATTTTAACAATGTGCTCATCCATACATTCGCATGTTAAATAGACTCGATTTGGATTGAACAATCTTTTCGATAATACATGATAATCAAAATCATATTTGAATTAATCTCGAGACATTGAGGCAAATTTTTCCAAAGGTCTTTTACTCTAAAGAAATATACCTTGGAAAAATTAGGTGACCATTATATTTTTCCCACTGTAAGTCTTTTTCTCTGAGTCCTAACCAGTAAACAAGTTTTCTTATTTCCAATATTTTGTATTTGCAACATCCTTGCTTAATGCAGAAATGTTTTTTCAGAGTCTCAACAAGGACAAATTCGATACATTAAATTGAACAGTATTAAATTCTTTATAAACAAATTTTGTCCACTTCTTCGACTTTTAGCGTCGATAAATTTTGTCGAGCCATAATTCTCTAAAGTTTAAGTAAAACCGATTTTTTTTTAGATAAAACTTTCACTGATGATCTTGTAATGACTATTAACCAATGTTTTAAAAAGCTTGAAGGCGAAACTACAAACTTTACGAGCTTAAGTGAGGTTTAGACTTAAAAAAGCATTTTCTTAATTTTAAATTTTTAATCATATAACAATTAAAATAATACATATCAATATCTAAAATTATAAAATTCTATATTTAATCAATAATGCCTACCATTAGCCAGTCATACAATTTTCAAGTTTCTAAATACAAAAATTAGAATATTTTTCATAATTTCAATTTTCAACTAGACAACTCATACCTAATAGATTTATAGGAACTTCTTACATATTTTTAGAGTTTGAAACAAAATAATGAGTTTCAGAATCATAATTAGATAATGTACATAACTACATAAATAAATCTTATTTAACTATTTAGATAAAATCATTTTTAACATTTATACATATGAAATCTTTTAAAAACCTGAAATTAAAGTAAAAAATATACGATGAGAATAGCAAAAATTGAAATTGGCATCATGTATATCCTAAACATGTCCGATTTAGGGTGGCGTAACCACACAATTGGTCTCCAAAGCCATGCAAGTTTCAAATTAAATTGTTACACAGTGCAAAATCACGTTCAACAAGTAGAGGGTAAAATGCAAAATCTTTCGCAGAATAAAAATTCATGAAACAAAGATATCTTCGAACCTGCAAGGCTGCAATATGCTAATAATGTTCTACTCAACTACCGCCAGCAAGTCGCCTGCTTTGCAGAAACAATGTCGTCCCTCAGTTCCCAAATCGACCTGACGAAGGACGCACATAATTTTTTTAGACATATAACATGAACCCAAATAATGCTATGACACGTGCATTCAAGATAGCCGTTTATCAGCAGCAGGTTAATAATATAATTAACTTGTCGAGAAGAATTAGATATTTTACAGGGGTGGAAATCGTAATGAACAGGCATTCCCAATACTTTCTGCTATGGCACGTGATCTACGAATATCTTTGATCCCAATGGTAGTATCGAAGTCTGTTCTAAAGCAGAGAGGGTTCTTGAAGGAAGGACTCGACTCACATAAGAAATCTTAGAATGTCAAAGTGTGCTGGAAGAATTGGGAAGACCCCAGTGTTCAGAATGCATGATAAGGAGATTGTTGTCATTGATGACTTCAACAATCTCAGAATCGACGACCACTAATATTTGATGAAATATGTGTACGTACAGAACCATGGTTTGTGCTTTGTCCACCAAAAAGTCAGTTGTGCATTGGCGTCTCTTCCCAAGATAGACAATTTTATGCCATTTCCCAAATACCCCTCGATAAAACAATATCCTCAAATCATATAGTACCCACTAACAAAAATCCATTACAACCCCCTCTTTGTAACGCAAACAAAAGCGAGGTAGAACAATAACATGTGATCAACAAAATGTAAGTTTGAGTGTGAATACCGTTTAGATCGAATTTGGAGAAAAATCTCGCAATATATTATCTTTTCATAGAACAAAAGCCAAAGAATGTCACTGCTGGCTGCTGATTTAGCAAGGAGGAAAGTAACCTAATTGCTAATTTATTTGAGATTGCTGTCTTAGACCCTCAAACATTAACAAAACATAAACTAGACCCTCAATAACACACAACATCATTTAGACTCTAATGAGATAAAAGTATTATAATTAAATAAGTAAACTATAACATAAAGCCCATGCATATTTAAGTTTAGTACTGCATCACTTTCCCCTTCCTCCAATATTTCACTACAAGACAATCTCCTTAACATTGGTAGTCTATAGTATGCACCAGATACAAATGAGAGGATTCAGATGGTCAACAAATTTGATGCACTCAAAATCAGTAGCACATTCACATTTAAGAAATATACTAGGTCGCCTGAACGTACCTCGTAAGCATTTACGTCTGAAAAAAGAACCTGCAAAAGATGGATTCCATGTATTTAGAACAACAATGGGGAGAACAAATCATTTTAATTTACCCTTCTTTTAAAAAATAAACATGGTAGCTTGAAGTGATTGGATAAGTTGAGTTATCAAAATGTTTATATATCAGAACTTCTGAAAATCCAACCTTTTTCCCAGCCTCAACTTCCCCAACCTCAGAACCAATAGAAAGTACCTGAGAAAGAACAAATTAATATAGAAAACATGAAAAAAGAAGATATAGACGCCAGCACATGTATTTCTGAATTGAGGATATGCCAAATGTAAATGTGAATGGGAGCAATTGTCCTTGTTTACCCACCTCTCCCATCAGGTACCGCTCAAATTTAACTGCTGATTTAGGTAGCAAAACTCCACCAGCTGATTTCTGCATTAAAGATTATTCCATTTATCAGATGGCACCATGACAACCTAAAATAATGCATGCAAACACGGGCAATTTTTGGTCTCTGCATATTCTACGTAATAATTGCAGATGCTCCAACATGCAAATTTGATAGAACAATAGAACACAAGCAACATAAAAGTATTTTACTATACTTCGTGTTACCCTACCCACAGAATGGAAGAATGAAAGAAATCCCCAATTTCCAGATCAGGAATCTGTAAACCTTCGTATGTTCATTAAAAATGGTCACATCATCTTTTCTCAACGAAATTCTTCTTGTTTAAGAAAACACTTCCCAGCACCCCAATATATTCATCAAGATCTCAATAAAAAGGGAGAATGCATACATCAAGTCACATTTTATAATCTTACAGGTTTCCTGGTTAGGATAATCTAAGTACCACGGAAACAAGAACTTAAAATGCAACATAATATGCATGACCTTCTCAAAAAAGTAGGACACAAAATGCTAAAGAAACTTTTATAAAACATATTCTTTATATTTATAACTATAATTATTCCCATGTTGAAGCTAATGAAAGATATTTAGCATCGGTGAAAGATTTAGCATATAATAAGGGTCAAATTAAAATTTAAATTCAAAGTATTTTGCAATCATGAAAAATTATGTTCAGCAAATTAAAAAAAATAAATTAAAATCTCTACTCCATGTTCTTGTATTACTTTGTCTCGACTGCAATTGCATCATGATTTTGCCTCAATTTTCAACGTCAGTTTAATATTGATCTCGCCTTCAAGGGAGATACAGTGCAGAAGTTCTTTGCCTACACACTATCAGCTCATGCACTAGATTATCAATTATACCTTATAAGGTTCTATAATTCTATTATCGCCCCTGTTTGACCCCCATTTTGGGTTGTTGAAAATTTTTGGAATGGTGATTGGTGGGAGAATGTGGGGGTAGAAAAGTAATGAAAAGTTTTAGATTTGTGTGTAAGATTATTTTATTTGATGAATGTGTGGTTGAAATGAAGAGAGAAAAAAAAATGGGGGCCAAACATGTTTAACCATCCAAAAGTTTCAAATTTCTCATCACATTGACACGAATAGAAGTAAAAAATAGCATAGTTTCTTGAAAGTAACTGATACAAAAATTTCATTAGAGGACTATTTTATTAGTAATCAAAAAGCATATCATCTCGTCCTATCATACTCCATACTCAACTTCACAAGTTATAAAATATCAAACCATAAGCACATGGCTTTAACAGGAATACCTCAGGTAATTCCTCTAGTCGAATCAAAACTCTATCAGCCTGAGGGACAACCTACATTTAAAAAAAAAAAAAAACACACAAACACACAGTATTAGTATATTTTTAAATGTGAAAATTTCCAATACACAAACACAATGCAAAGGAATGTGTTCAGAAAAAACCTTGGTGGGTTCATATTTCTTTGCAATGGCATTGATTCTTAAGAAGCTTCTTTGAAGACCTGTCAGTCGGAACATAAAAAAAAAAGTCAGTAAAACAACATGGACTAAAATCTGAAAATTAAGAAATCCATCTACAGAAATGAGAATTAAAGGGTTTTTCAAGAAAAATTACCAGAGGGTCTTCCAATGGAGAGAGATGGAAGGTCGGCTCTGTGAGAAGTGAAAGGTTTTGCGAGTGCAAGGAAGGAGGACGCCATGGATAAGAATGGAAGAGTAGACTTGTGCAATGGGGTGTTGTACTCTATTACAAAATTGGAGTCTCCTGTACGCTCGTCAATATAGGTAGGGTGCGGCCAGTGTGGGTTCATTTAACTCAACGGGGTTCTAGAGAGTTCTATGATTAGTAAATAGGACTCAATTCTTAATAATGTAAAAGTTTGGGGACCTCTATCCAAATTTTAAAATACCTTTCTCATAGTCATTAGGACATACAAATGAGTTTGTCATCTGCTCCTCACATTTCATGAATAGCCGACACGTTGAGGAATATCTTAAAAAGCATTTCAAATAGTGCACGATACCTAGGGTATGTTTGTCACCCATTATTGGGTTCAAAATGATGTAATGAATAGTATTTTTTAGAAAAATAAAGATTTAAGGTGTGTTTGTCACCCATTATTGAGTTCAAAATGATGTAATGAATAGTATTTTTTGGAGAATGTGTGGTTGAAATTTAAAGTAACTTTATTGGTTTGTGTGTGAAATATTTTATTGAGTAAATATGTGGATAATATTGTTTACTGTAGAAAATAGAGTTTGTAACAGGGGCCTAAAACAAGGCAAAGTCATTTGTCTAAGCATGTTATCGAGAGATCATTGTTAAATGCTAAGAAATATTGGTATTGATTCAGGATGATGTTAATAATTATTCACGATAATTAATAAGGTGATATTAATAATTATCCAGGATGATATGCACTCTACGTAGAGCACTACATAATAGGTCGTCTACCCCTACGGGTTGTTTACCACTATGAGACTCTTTACGTTCACATAGACTGTCTACCACTATAAGGCCGCCACCACTATGAGGCCGCATACCACAATGAGGCCGTTGACCCTTATGAGATTGCCTACCACGACAAGGCCCTCTAAGTTCACATAGACCGTCTACCACTATGAGACCTTCGACCACCATGAGGCCCTCTATGTTTACATAGGCCGTCGACCACTATGAGGCCGTCGATTCCCATGAGGTCGTCTACCATCATAAGGTCATCGACTCCCATGAGGACGTCTACCACCATGAGGCCCTCTACTTTCACATGGACCGTCTACTACTATGAGGTCATCGGCCACCTGAGGCCGCCTATCACCATGAGGCCGCCTATCACTATAAGGCCATCGACCCCAATGAGGACACCTACTACCATGAGGCCTCTACGTTCACACAGGTCGTCTACTATTATGAGGTCATCGGCCACTTGAGGCCGCCTATCACCACGAGGCCCTCTACTTTTACATAGATCGTCTACCACTATGAAGCCAACGCTACACTTAACCATACAAATGACAATAAACTGGACGGGAACCGTTCAACGACAAACTTATGCACAACCAACAGTTTGAGGAGTGGGGGTCATCCCATCAAAACACCAGAGAAGTTGGAAGATTTACGTGGGACACGTAGCACCATTAATTGTTGAACCAGTGTGCTGCCTATAAATACCCTTAAGGTGAGAAATGTATGGTACCGTTGGAAAACCAAACTATTTTTGAATTTCAATTATTCTCTCCTCCCACTTCCTAAAACGGACTACTAATTCTCACGTCGGAGGTACAACGGAGGAGAAAGTCCTAACATCACTTTTTCAGGTTACAATCGCTAATTGGAGTATCCGGAATATCGTACACGTCAAGGAGAACACGAAGGTCAATCTCGCTACAATTTCAGGTGTAATGATACATGCCCAAATATTTCTGAGTGCAAATGATTGCCCTTTTTTCTTTAGGACAAAGCCGTAAGATATAGACTATAAAGGTCCGTTTGATTGTAATGGTGGAAAGAAAATGGTTTATATGGAAAAGATTTTCTTAGAAATTGTTTTACTGGGAATTGTAATTAAATGTATTTGATTGGTATAATTTTCTACCCGAATTTTTTTTAAAAGTTTGGATCATTTTGTTCACGTTTGACTTTATTTTACATAGAAATTGTCAATTAAAATGAATTTTTTTAATAATTGGTTATGAAATTTATTAACATCGTCAAAAAGTAAAAAAAAAAAAATTTGCTTGAAAACTATTTTTCACTATTTTTCATCAAAGTTTAGTGTTCGTTTGACTCCGTTTTACATGAAAATTGTCTATTAAAGTGAATTTTTTCTTTTACAATTGGTTATGAAATTTGTTAATATTGCCAAAAAGATAAAAAAAAAAAAAAAAACAGCAAA